>JBBYHQ010029432.1:0-22196 GCA_038382645.1 Spergularia azorica | reverse complement strand
GGTTTGGATTGTGTGTTAGCTCATTAGGGCCTTGATGTCGTGAAATTACCTCTTGGAATGTAGGGGTGTTCTGATAAACCGCTATCCAGCTATCCCTAGCATGCACTATCATCAAATTCTAGGCTTATTTTAGGTGTTTTGCTTATAACAAGAACTGAAGTTGACTCAAGTCGCATGTTACAGCTGCTTGATGAGATGATAGATAATGGCTTCCCTCTGACAACAGAACCAAACATCCTGAGAGAGATGATAGCTCCGCCAAATATTGTTAGCAAAGTGCTGAGTGTTGTGACTGGTAATAGTTCCAATGTTAACAGTACTCTCCCAGGAGCTACAGCATCATGTGTGCCGTGGAGAACAACTGAACTTAAACATACTGGCAATGAAGTGCATGTTGATCTTGTTGAAGAGATTGATGCAATCATAAACAGGTTGGTGTCTACGTCTGACTTCTAAGACGGTATCTTTTTGTTAGTCCATTTACTAAGTTGAGGCTGAGTCAGCTAGTAGCGTATTGAGGTAGCATCATATTTGACGAAAATGGCTTGAAAATTCGGAAATCTCTTAATTATTCTCGACATCCTTCTTCCTAAGCTGCTATCTATGTGGTGGTTACGTGAGCTTTTCTGTTGCTTTTCAGGGATGGACAGCTTGTGAAGTGTGAAGTGTATGGAGAAGTGCAAGTAAATTCCAATCTTTCAGGAGTTCCTGACTTAACTTTGTCATTTGCAAATCCCACCATCTTAAATGATGTGAGATTCCATCCTTGTGTCCGGTTTCGACCGTGGGAGTCAGATCAAATCCTGTCGTTTGTGCCACCTGATGGAGAATTTAAGCTTATGAGTTACAGGTATGTGCAGAGATGCTTGCATGTGCTTTAAACATAGGATGCTGTGGGCATCTTAATCTTTAAGTCCCCCCCCCCTCAAACCTGGACTTTTTAACTCATACCTCTTTCATTTGACTTCAGGGTTAAAAAGTTGAAGAACACTCCCATTTACGTGAAACCGCAGTTAACTTCTGACGTTGGTACATGTCGTATCAGTGTATTGGTCGGGATAAGGCATGATCCAGGAAAGACAATCGACTCTTTAGCAGTTGAGTTTCAACTGCCTTCTTGTGTTGCATCTGCTGACCTGACTTCAAATCACGGAACAGTGAACATACTTGCTAACAAGGTACGCTTTTGTTCTTGCTTCAGTGTTAGGATTACATCTCTTCGGTTGTCCATGCTAATTAATGCTCTCTGCGATTTCCAATTTTCAGACTTGCTCTTGGATCATTGGGAAGATACCAAAGGACAAAACCCCATGTATGACAGGAACATTGGTGCTTGAAGCAGGCTTGGCAAAGCTTCATGTGTTTCCAACCTTTCAAGTTGAGTTCCGGATAATGGGTGTTGCCCTTTCGGGCCTGCAAATAGATAAGCTTGAAGTAAGGAACCTCCCAAATCGCCCTTTCAAAGGGTTTAGAGCTCTAACTCGATCTGGGGAGTATCAAGTAAGGTCCTAAGTTTGATGGTTCAAGGACCTCGATGCCACACAACTGCCTCTGGCTCCTGCTTCATATGCTTTCTGTGCAAACGGAGTTCCTCTGCTGGTCATCGTTCATCAAACCAAGAAACTAGGCTCGCTATGTTGATAGGATATCTGTTGGTGACTAGTGTTTCAGTTTTGTGTGATTTTGTCGATTAGAGAAAGAAATGAGGATTCAAATGTTGCACTAGATCTGAGTTTTGGGGCACTCTCTTGTACATCATTGCTGTGTTTTCAGCCAACTAGCTAGGGAAGCAACCGCTTTTTTGTGCGAGAACTTCATTTTTCTCAGTGCCTGTCAATGCACATATGTAATTATCTGGTTCCTGAATTGGGCACATTCCCCTGTTTTTCTTCAAGAAATATGACTGGATTTTCATTCCTCTGAGAAGATGATATCCCAGACTCGGCTTTCCTTCTTTTACTCGTCTTAAAGTTTATCGCAGTGGAAAGCTCCCGGCATCTTACATACAATACTCACGAGATGGGATCAATGCTACAAAAAATGGCGTAAACTCTTTCTTGAACTTGTAGTGATTAAGAGTACAAGCAACCCAGGAGAATTCACCATGGTTACCATAAGTTCTTACATTTGAGCCGCAGTGAGACTTTGCGAAACACATACAAGAA
This sequence comes from Spergularia azorica, assembly GCA_038382645.1. Classification (NCBI taxonomy): domain Eukaryota; kingdom Viridiplantae; phylum Streptophyta; class Magnoliopsida; order Caryophyllales; family Caryophyllaceae; genus Spergularia; species Spergularia azorica. The sequence goes on along the minus strand of JBBYHQ010029432.1, from coordinate 20,031 downwards.
AAATGCAATCAAGCAGCCCAAAATTGTACCCTAGTACTGTTACAGTTATGAACCCTTGGTTTCTAGAATTGAGGACCAGTAACTAGTGCCAATTGCATTTTGAATTCAGATTGTGAAAGAATTGCCTCTGATACATGGTTGATTAAGCTGTGACCTTGTTTACTTTGAAAGACTCCATTATACGCCGAATGTCACTCTCCTCTTCTCGGAACACACTTTCAGGGGTTTGCATTCGTAGTTCATATAACCTGTTGTTCTCCACTCCAAGAACAGACAGGTATCGCCGATCCCATTCCATCCGAACTACTCTCTCTTTGGGCATGACAGCCAATTCATTGTTGTTGGCATATGATTTTATGTTAACCTGTTTTTGTATCAATAGAGCTTCAGTTGACAGGTTGGTAACAAAAAACGGACATGATTATGAATTCGGTGATCAAGTAACATTGTAAGACGAATATACACACAAAGGGTTTACCTCAATTTGGTAATAGAGCCTCCCATCATCAGCAACTCTGGAAGATGTGGAGAGAACGTTTGATTCACGCCTCACACCAAGTCTGGTAGACATGAACTCGGTAAGATACTGCTTAAGAACATTCTTCCCAGCTTGTTCTGGCGACCCCAAATCAGCAACAGTCTTGTAAGTGGATGAAGAGGGTGAAGATATGTTCACAGACAGGTTTTCATCAAGAACATAAGGATCCCTGAAGAATATGTCCGCCCCAGCGCCTTTTACTTGAATCCAATTTTTCGGATATGTTAACGAGTAACCATCAAAGAAGTCTATGTACTCCCTAAAAACAACAGACTGTTGTTGAGCAAGCGCGGAGCCTTGAGGAATGACTTGAGAGGCGATGCAGCCAGAGAGAAGAGCTGTCATTGCATCCCTTCTTGAGAGTGCAAAAGCTGTAGTCTGATTATATGGTACAAAATGTCCTGTGAGAAGTCCATTGCAGTTCAATAATCCCGATTCAAACACGAAAAATACCAGCCATCCAACATAAAAACACAGCATAGATGAGAAGAACCAGGGCAAGTAGAAATCCAATACTAGCAAAGCAGCAACCCTTTTAAAGTAAACATCGAGAAATTTCTGTTTCGTTTCTAGGATGAGAAAGAACACTACGAGAAAGCTGACATAAACTTCTTACAGAAGCCAGTACAGTGATATGGATGTCATACTCGTAAATGATGCTACGAAACTCAGAACAAAAGGTCCCACACATTGTCAAAACAAGCGAGATATCATCAAAAACGCAACAACGAGAAGATCCGTGTGCTAAGGAAGAAGTACAACCAATCCTCTCAACTTCTACTTCCTACAATATTGCGCTTTGACAAACAAACAACTAAGAGGAGATGAGAAAAAACCATAGAACTAACCCTCTGACGTTCTAAGGAAGTACAACTAATTCTCTGAGAGTAAGGTATAAAACTGATTATTCGGCCTCAACCATCAGCTTAAACTTTTGGTTGGAATGGTTCCGTAACACCCAACTTTTACTTCCTACAATTTTGCGCTATGACAAACAAACAATTATGATTTCCCCCTTCTCCACTCAACCAAAAATGACAAAATAACTCTTATGATGTTCCCCTTCCTAAGATATATAAATGTCTAGGTACATTTCCACTTCCCAAAAATTGGTATGAGTGTTTGTAATTGTTACCAAACAAACATATACGTGACTCGTGAGGCGTATTGGCTCTCAAGCGTGGATGATGCACAAACTCAGTCGTGTTTTTAAGTCACGACTTCAGTGTCATTTAGGCTCTGATACCATGTAATTATGCAAACGGACCATTTGAACCAAAAGTATAAGCTGATGGTTGTTGAAGCCGTAATTAATTGTTATATGTATCATTATAAATTCGTCCTTTCAATTTCTCCAAATTACAACCCCCCAAACAGGCCGTAACACAAATACTAGCACGGCTTAGACGGGTAATTTTGCAACTTGTACAACATGAATAGTGTAAAATAAATGTCGGCTAGCTCAGTTGGTAACTTACCAACTGAACTGAATGGTAAGGTACGATCACGAAATAAAAACGAACATAATAACAGAAATAGAAAGGAAACATAATCATACGACATGACAATAAACTAAAGAAACAAGTACAGTATGTTTAACGTTGAAGGTAAAAAGTTGACAGTAAATGTTACTAAAAACTTACAGTTTGAGCTTTACAGGACACTCTAGGAGAACGCACAGATTGAGGTGAAACATTTGAGGAGAGAAACGACGCCGTTGCAAGCTTGGTAGCATCAATGGTGGATAGTGAGAGATGAGAAGAAGATAGAGAGGGAAAAGTGAGGATGGCAGACACCATTCTTATTTGTTATCCTTACACAGATTTTCTGGGTCTCCTTCTTTTACTAAGGAGAATAGAGTAGATCAGCCACGTGTATATGCTTGGTTAGATATCTACAATTTGGTCGACGTTGGGTCACGTTGTCGTATTTGGATCCAGTAGAGTTGAAAATTGAGCATTGCTTTTCTGAAATAAAATTCGTTAAGTCGTTATTTTAAATCTGAAAAGACATACCGTTTAAGTCAAGTTTGTTTGATGATCTCATTGCTTTCCATAAGAGTAAAGTAAAGATCTAAAGATCTAAATGATGAATTGATCTACCCTCCAAAAAAAAAAATGATGAAGTGATCTCATTGTCATGAATCTTTATTATGAATACTTGAGCATTTCGATCGTCTGGTGATGGATCGTGCATTCGTGGCAACTTGCTTGACTATACTCTGTATATGTACAACACTAAGTTCGTCTCTTATACTCCGTATGATACTAAATCCAAACCAAATGTTAACGTTCCGAAGACGCCTTTAAGATATAAAAACTTTCGGCCCCTCGCGGGAAGACAACTAGACAAGTTGCACAAGAAAGTAGTGTTTTGGTGTTTGGTAACATAGGGCATACACAACACATCGGTAATTTGACTAAATGTGGAACCTTTTTCATCTTCTTCTTCACGTTTTATTTGCCCAAAAACTTTATAAATTTTCTACTTCTATAAATAAACGGAGCCCCCCATTTCTAAATAAGCGGACAGCTTTTTTCCCCATCTTGCATTCTTCGGACAACTTTTCCCGGTAAATCTTCGCCTTACTTTCTTAGAATCTTCACCTGTAAGTTTCCAAATTTCACACCTTTCCTAATTTTAACCGTTTTGTTTGAACATTCACATGAATTTTTTACTGCCAAGATCCTGAATTTTATTGTATTTGATGCTGTAATACCTTGATATATAATCTGTAATAATTTGATATTTGGAAATGATTAGAAGTAGTTGTAGCGTGTTCGGGAAGATGAAACCTTGTTGTAGAATCATATCAACATACAGAAATTTGCCAAATTTAGCTAGCCAACCCCCAATTTGCCCACATATGAATGCTGGAAATTTATTCAATTTCCGATTAAATTTCGACAAAAGTAGAGGAATTCATAGCTACCCTTTTCGAATCCCGGGTTTTGCACGTGTTATTCAGCATACCCACAAAATTTCTTGCTTGAAAGAACCAAACTTTGGACAATCTAGGGTTTGTTCTAGGATTGGGTTAGGTAGGTTTGATTTTGCTGCTGCTAGATGTGGTTCTGATGTGAGGAATTGTTCAACAACGGTCGAGTCTCGGACAAATGATAATAATTTCGATAAGGTTTTACTTCAAGGAGGTGTAAATGTTAAGCCTTTGGTCGTTGGGACTGATAAGGTGGAAGAAGTTGTGGGAAAGGAAAATGGGGATGTTGCCGAAACAAAGGATGAGGGTGTGGAGAAAGAGGGTTTGGATGTTGCTGAGGTTGCGGATGGTAAGAAAATCGAGTCAGAGATTGACAAGGAGGCTTGGAGGTTGTTGAGGAATGCCGTTGTTACTTATTGTAATACCCCCATTGGGACGCTGGCTGCAAATGACCCGAATGACAAGCTCCCACTGAATTATGATCAGGTGTTTATCCGTGATTTTGTTCCCTCTGCGCTAGCTTTCTTGATGAAGGGAGAAGGGGAGATTGTCAAAAACTTTCTCCTTCATACTTTGCAGCTACAGGTGATTCCGACTCTCATATTGTTTATATAGGGTAATTTGTTCATTTCTGTTTCTCGTGGTGTATTGTTGTTGTTATTGGTATTGTGATTGTTTTTTAATTGACTGTTTGATCATACTTAGTTGCTGAATACGAATTTTCGCCTCTCTAGTGATAGGATGGATTTTTCATTAAATGTTTTTTTTTTCTCTGCTTGTTCTTTGGGTGTGGCCTTGTGGGAGTGGGTGGGTTATGTTTAGTGCTCACTGTGGCAGGAAGTAAAACCTCCTTATCAATGAAAATATATGTTTAGTGCTTACTGCGGTAGGAAGTAATTATGTTATGTATCTATAATCTATGACATCTGGAGCTTATGTTATTAAAAGCGTACTCATAGCTAATTGACGTTAGAAATTTATGATTTTGGTTCCTGCCTACCTTAAATCAAACTACCTTTTTTAACTGAATTATTTTTGTGGTGTTTCCTTGCTTCTTTTTGACTCAGAGTTGGGAGAAAACTGTTGACTGCTATAGTCCAGGACAAGGTTTGATGCCTGCGAGCTTTAAAGTTAGGACTGTGCCTCTTGACGGCAACAATGATACTTTTGAAGAGGTTCTAGATCCAGATTTTGGGGAATCTGCTATCGGCCGTGTTGCGCCTGTTGATTCTGGTAAGAACCCGTCAAATCATAATAATCTACAGAAACTTCGCATCCTATATACTCTTATGAGTGTTATTTCATGTCCCTTGGGGATTTTAACTTGAGAAACTAGGCAATTCTGGATGTAGTCGTAAATTTGTGTCTTGTGTTATGTTCTTTGGCAGGATTATGGTGGATTATTGTATTGAGGGCTTATGGGAAGCTAACTGGTGACTACTCATTGCAAGAGAGAGTGGATGTGCAAACCGGAATAAGATTGATCCTGAATTTGTGTTTAAGTGATGGATTTGATATGTTTCCTACCCTTCTGGTCACTGATGGATCCTGCATGATAGATCGACGGATGGGTATTCACGGTCATCCCCTTGAGATCCAAGTAAGCTGAATCTTCTGCTGATTGTTTTTAGCTCTCAGCTTTATCTACAACCAAATCGGATCTTTATTCTGGGACTTCTGTTATTATGTTGACCAGTTGGGTGACATTCTGTTACGTGAAATAATCTTTAGCTTAACAGCACTACTAGTCTGTAGCAAATTCTCGAGAAGTGACTTCTTGTTTATTAGTTAAGTGATTTGGTATAATGGGGATAATACCAAGAAGTGAACTATGTGAATGGCAGCCTGGGGCAACTTCAGAAAAGTCTCCAACTATAATAGATGATATATGTTGATTTAGATCTTTCATCCCATGGCTAGAGACACATGCTATTGTACTGTAGCTAGCGCTTTCTCTATATTGCTGAGGTTTATTCCTCACATCAACATCATCTTTTGGATGATGATGATGAATTCATTTCTTTTATTGAGCCCTTGGAACTTGACCCCTTACCCCATGACTGGTGATGTCCTCTCATCTTCTGCCAAATCCTGCACCCAGCTTGGGCTGTGCTTCTGATTGTCATAGCGTCATCATTTTCTCTGTTTGTTTTGAATTGTGATGGTGCTGCCATTCCTAATGTGCGACATGATTTTGCAGGCACTATTTTACTCAGCTCTACGTTGTTCACGTGAGATGCTGGCTGAAGACGAGGGATCTAAAAATCTAATTAGAGCCATTAACAACCGACTGAGTGCACTGTCTTTTCATATTCGAGAATATTATTGGGTAGACATGGGAAAAATCAACGAGATTTACAGGTATAAAACAGAAGAATACTCCATGGATGCTACTAACAAGTTCAATATCTATCCTGAACAAATCCCTCACTGGCTGATGGATTGGATTCCAAGTGAAGGTGGATATATGCTAGGCAATCTTCAGCCAGCTCACATGGATTTTCGATTCTTTACGCTTGGCAATCTGTGGAGCATTATCTCTTCTGTGGGTACTCCAAAACAAAATCAGGCAATTTTGAATTTGTTTGAAGCCAAATGGGATGATCTAATTGGGCAAATGCCCCTGAAGATATGTTATCCTGCTGTAGAGAATGAGGAATGGCGTATAATTACCGGCAGTGATCCGAAGAATACGTGAGTTTTGCTGGACAACATTGAATCAATAATCTTAGTGATTTTTTATTTGGCTTTGAGAAAGTTCTGTTGACATGAATCATTATCTGTTTGTGCAGCCCTTGGTCATATCACAACGGCGGCTCTTGGCCTACGCTCTTGTGGCAGGTAAGCTTAGATCTGATTTTGCCTTCAGTTTTGAAGATTTTATCTTCTCACAGCAATTTGTGTTGGTATACATGTCCTAAATCTAATATACTGGTGTTTTAGTAGCACTTGACTTGCCACCTGTTGTCATATATAATTAGATGAGTGTTGGTTCAGAAATTGACCTTCAGTGTGAACAAGGGTGAAAAAGATACCCGAATTACCAGATAATATGGAGCAGTTGGCATGAAATTTGGGCTACTCTACTGTCATATCATCAAAGATTTTAGGTTGTAAGCCCAAAAAGCTGCTAGAAATTGTAGGGCTGCTGGAATGCAGCATCACTTTTGAAGTCTGACATCTTCTGCCCCTTGTAACCAAATACTCTCTACTCCAGCCCTTGAATAAAAATTGAAAGATACTTTTGACAGCTGACATTTTACCTAAATGATTGTTTGGAGATAATGCTACAATCTGCATATGTGCATACAAACATCTGATAGTCAACTGGCCATTAACAAGCATATGGCAACCTGCAAAGTGATATTTTGAACTCGGAAAGGAAGAGAGGGAGGGGAGGGGGGGGGGCAAAACCTAGAAATTTCCATCCAAGGCTGAAGGAACAGGCCAAGCTTGGGAAGCTTCGTCTGATAATTTACGTGCCTTGGAGGCCATTAAAGCTCATCAAACCCACCTACTGTGAAAGGCCTTCGAAAATGCCTGAAGAAAAAAACACTTAAAGGACCTTGAGAGTCTCTGACTGTCACTGTAGTTGCCTTATTTGTGCAAGGGAGTGGTTGTTTGTCCTTAAAATGTATATATCCCTCGTGATTTGTTGTTCTAAGAATAGATATAGTACAAGTGCATTCGTCACAGTTCTACATTTAGTATAGTTTTAATTGACCTATGATTGATTTGAGTACCTTTGGACTGCCTTAGACTCTTTTGAACTGTTTTAGCATGTGAGCTGTGCTAGTAGGGGAGCTTCTTTGTAGCTATCACTTGATTTTCTGTCCTGACTTCACCTCTCCCCTCCCTGCCCAAGAAATACGTGCTGCTACGGCACCCATATACATGGGAAAAGGATTCATGTTGCCACCAAGTCCCTGACAGTTGGCAACAGGTGTAGAGTCTATTGATCGAAGTTGTATAGATTGAAAGTTCTCGAGTGTGACTGTTTTACATTCTTGTATGAACTTATGTTACCATTGTCCGTTGGTGAGACTGGGAGTTCTTTTTATGCATTGAGAACCTGACCATCGCAAACTCTTTGCAGTTCACACTAGCATGCATGAAAATGGGCCGGACTGATTTGGCAGAAAAGGCTGTTGAGATGGCTGAGAAGCGGCTCCCTGTGGATCGGTGGCCTGAGTATTACGACACTCGCTATGGGAAGTTTGTGGGAAAGCAAGCACGACTTTACCAAACATGGACAATTGCTGGGTTTGAAACGTCTAAAATGTTTTTGGAAAATCCAGCTAAGGCGTCTTTGTTATACTGGGATGAAGATTATGAACTTCTGGAGATATGTGTTTGCGCACTGAACAAAACTGGCCGCAAGAAGTGCTCTCGTGGGGCTGCCAAGTCTCAGATTCTCGTCTAGGGATTTCCGAAGCCAGATGCCTTTGACAACCATGTATGTACAGTATATGAATCATAGCTAGAGCAATGGGGGTTGTTTTTTTGTTCTTCACTGCGATTGTTTCAAAAGTTTTCTCCCATAGTCATTTGACGCGCTCCCTTGAGAGAGCCTGCAGTATAACTAGTCACTAGATAGGGAATTTCGGGCATGATCTGCCCGTCCGTCTGAGTGTCTGTACAGTGTAACAGTTTGATACAACTGATTCACAGGAAATATACGAAATTGCTACAAAGCTTACGAGATACTCTGTATCAAAGTAAAAAGCTATATCTTCCAATAATTTGTTGAAATTCTTGGTACAGTGTGCTGAAATGCTGAATCAACAGACATCCAGAACCAGATTATCAGGGTAATTTTGAGATCCAATCATCATTGTCGATGAATTCTTGTGTGCTAAAATGTGCAATGTCGGAACTACTGAGGGTTGTCGTCCACGGGACACGTTCAGAAGTATCAGCACCTGGTCCCGTGCAATCAGACTCCACAAACGTAACGTCTTCTCTGTGAAACAAGACATGTCAGTTGGAATGTGTCGAAATATTAGACCTTTAGCATTAAAAGGGTGAAATGCGGGGAAGACGAGAACCCAACATTTAGCACTTACTTGTGACCGTCTTGATGCCAAATGAACCATCCTTTAGGATCTATAACATTACTGAATTTTGATTCAATAAATATAACTCTGGCATATGGACCGTATGCTCGTCCTAGGAACACATCCCCTGAACCCGAAACGTCGCAATCTCTGAATACAAAGCCATTTGAATCTGTAGACGATTTCCGACCTTGTGCTGTTATAAATCCATCGCCTACAACATTAATGGTACATCCCTGTACACAAGCAATGTCAAATATTACCAAAACAAGCAAGGAGACAATCGAGCAGGAAAAAGTTCGACCACAATAGTCAAATGTTATCGTCTTAACAGCCTAACCTCGTACACAGATTGGCCTCGTCCCCAAATAAAGTCGACTGCTCCTTCAATGTAACAAGAATGGAAGTAATGGCGGCCTTGGTCATCCCACAAGGTATCCTGATATCCCTCAAACCCACAGGAATAATATGCATGTTTATCTCCACTAGTTCGGAATGCAACAGCCTGAACATCATTTTGGGCAATGGAGTTCTAATACCGCGAATCACAGGAAATCAGTAACATTTTATAGGTAAATCCAGAGAAGTATCAGCAGAGATATGTTCAATTTTTACCTTAAAGGTTACGTCTTTGGCAACAAAGTTGTCTGAATGAACAGCAAAAGTTGAACTATCAGTTGTACTATCATGTGCACCATATGTTATTGTAGTGCTAGACCTATCACTTCCTTCAAGAACAATGAATTCTTTACTTTCATCAATCTTTATTTTCTCCCTGCATACGAATACTTCAAATTAAGATTTTACAAATTACGGGTCATCTAAGAACACGTCCACTGTGATCGACTACACATTAGAGCGTTACACCTAGTAATAACACTATCTAAGGTTTGTAGGTTACGATCATAATGTCATATTACATTACATAGTACAAATACCAAGATGTCACGATTATCTTCAAAACTCACGAATTTATATCGCATATTCACTTACAAGTAATTACCATAGATTAATGCAACATACTTGTAGACACCGGGATGAACAAAGATGCGTATCCACTGCTTATTTCCTGAAGGAATTGCATCAAGGGCATCCTGAATACTGGTAAAATTCGCGTCACCTGATTGTGAAACTGTGATCGTGTATGCTACCTTTGATGTATCAATGCTGGTGCCTAGATTGTGGTCTTTGTCGCGGCCGCCTTGGTGGTTTATTATACCACCGTGTGCAACCCGATACACTATGAAACCTATAACCGCAACTATGCAAACGCCTATAACTATTTTCCAACACAACTGCATGTTTTCATGGATTTTCACGCGTAGTAGAGCATGAAATCTGAATGTAAATACCATCTACAATTGTTCGAATATGGAAAGTTTTGTACAGCTGTGTGAATTACAAGTTTTGTAGATTAAGGTAAATGCTATACAAAATGGTAAGTTATGATCAGCAATTCTAGTTCATCTCCTTCCAAAAAAAAAAAAAAAAAACCAAAAATTTCCAAGAAGTTGAAGTAAAATTAGGAGGTAACTGTTTCAAGATGTTTTCACTTTTCACTTTTCACTTTCCGTTCCTTTTTAATGACGTGGGGAACTCGCAACCGTTACTTTAGATGTGCCTCTAATAAACTCTCCCTCGAACATACGTAATAGTCTGCAAACCACGCAATCAAGTTAGCCTCACTTTTAAATGCTCAATCTTGCGAGTATCCAAATTACATCCATTAATAATTGACATCAATTTTTTTTGTAACTAAAAATCTAACCATTTTATTTTTATTTTTTATAATTCATGGCAGTTAAATTCGTTTATATTAGGGCAAACCTCCAATTTCTTACATTTTCCCTCCAAATTCAAAAATTGTAAAATCATGGTAATACAAATTCCTCAAAAATGATCCAAAATATACTCTTATATCAATCTAATTGAAACTATATTGTATAAAAATTGTTGATTTATATTGAATGAATTTCAAAATTGAAGATGAATGCTATAAAAACTTCAACAACACTTTACCTCCGTCCGATCCCATCAATGGTTCTAAACGCAATTCAATTAACCCAAATACACCCATTAGATTCCCCAAAAAACCCATCAATCTTACCCACTAATCTCATCAAATCATGCTTCAAAATGGGGGCAATTAAGGAAGCACGCCAAGTGTTCGACGAAATGTGTGAACGAGACGTTGTTGCTTGGACGGCCATGATCACTGGCTACACTTCCTGCAACTGTGACGCGCTTGCGTGGATGGTGTTTTGTGAGATGTTGAGAGAAGGGGTTAAGCCGAATGTGTTTACGGTTTCCGGTGTGTTGAAGGCTTGTAAGGGGATGAGGAGTTGTGTTTGTGGGGGTTTGGTACATGGGTTTGGTATTAAGCGTGGTTTCGTGGGTTCGATGTATGTGGATAATGGTTTGATTGATGTTTACGCTACTTGTTGTAGTTTAATGGACGAAGCGTGCAGAGTTTTCCGGGATGTTAAGTGGAAAAATAGTGTTTCTTGGACTACTTTGATTGCTGGGTATACTCATCGTGGGGATGGATATGGTGGACTTGAAGTTTTTAGGCAAATGTTATCTGTGGATGTAAGTACATTACATGTTCGAGTTGCATTTATCATCTTAGCGTTTTTTACGTTTTTGTAAGCTTATAACGTGAGCTTTTTGCTCGATAGTTAGCTCATTGCAGATTTGCAGTAGGTCGATCATTGTGACTTTAACTCGAAACTGTAGAATTGTGAAACTAGGAGTTTTCAGGGCAAAAAAACAGAGTGAATGGACATAATGTTTTCCCATCTTTAAGAATGGTGTGTATAACACTATAACTCTTATACTGATGTCAAGTCGGCATATTCTCAAAACTGTAGCTTGTTCCGACCAAGCAGGATCTTCCCGGCCAGTTGTGTTTCATTAATGTTTTAATTGTTTCCATTATAGAGGAGCATGTCCTAGTTCTCATGATTTGTGTTTGTACAGCAGGGGGCAGAGATTACTGCATTTACTGTCTCCATTGCCATAAAAGCTTGTGCGTTAACTGGAGCGCCTATACATGGTAAGCAGTTACATTCTGCAATCGTGAAACATGGACTTGATTCTAGTCTACCTGTCATGAATTCTGTTATAGACATGTATAGTTGGTCTCAGGGTCTATCTGAAGCTAGTCAGTGTTTCAATGAGATGCCTCGGAAGGATCTGATCACTTGGAACACTTTGATTGCTGGCTACAAAAGGTCTGATTCTGGTGTATGCCTCTCTATATTCCGTTCAATGGAGTCACAAGGTATAACTCCGAATTCCTTCACGTTCAGTCGTGTGATAGCAGCATGTGCTGATATAGCGCTTCTTACTTGTGGTCAACAAATTCATTCAAAAATTATTCGAAGGGGCCTTGATAGAGACATGGCCCTGGGGAATTCTCTCATAGATATGTATGCAAAATGTGGAACCATTGATGATTCGAGAAAATTATTTGAAGCAATGCCTTCAAAAGATTTAGTAACTTGGACTTCTATGGTGATTGCTTACGGAGTGCATGGTTACGGGAAGGAAGCTGTTGAGTTATATGATCAAATGGTTAAATCCCGAGTCAGACCAGACAGAGTTGTGTTCTTGGCGGTTCTTAGTGCTTCTCGCCATGCCGGGCTTGTAAATGAAGGTTTGAGGTATTTCAATTCCATGTTGACGGAGTATAATATCATTCCAGATCAGGAAATGTATGGATGTGTGGTTGACTTATTGGGACGCGCTGGGAAAGTTGAAGATGCTTACGAATTGATAAAAAGTATGCCAGAAGATCCTGGTGATTGTGTTTGGGGAGCACTTCTTGGATCACGCAAGGCGCATAAGCTTCCACATTTGGGCAAGTTGGCTGCCCATTTTATATCTGATTCGAGAGCAGACATGTCTAGGACTTACCTAATGTTATCAAATCTGTATGCTTTGGAAGGAGAATGGAGAGATTTTGCGCGGATGAGGAAATTGATGAAAGGATTGGGGGGCAGGAAAGAGCCTGGATGCAGTTGGATTGAGTTGAAAAACGATGTGTACAGTTTCGTTGTTGGAGATAAGGTAGGGCCTCAGACCGAGAGAGTTTATGACATATTGAGCGGGTTGATTCTGCATATGAAAGAAGCAGGCTATGTTCCTGACATAGATGATCATTTACACAACCACGAAGATGAAGGAATGTGAGTCAAAGGCGTATTTTAAAAGCCTTTACCTGTATACATTCCATTCAAAAACTGATGGAGCTATCTCATTGTTGATCGGAAACGTTGAGTAAAGTCTTCACATTATTGGTGAAGCTTAGCCATGGTCCATGGACCAATGGATGCTCAATCAACCATGCCAACCAAAAATTCGACAGGGCTTGCCATGCAGACATCCAATTTTAGCTGTAGTTCGGGTCAATGTATATGGTTAAAACCCGTGATTAGGGCTTGCCTTGCAGACATCCAATGGGTGCAGCAGAAAGTGTGGAATTGAGGAACTCATATACAACATTTGTACGAGATTAGAATCATCTTGCACTCTGGCAATTCAACACAACGCGAAATATCATGGATCCAACAAACAGTCAGTCAGAAGGAATGATGTACTCTATACTCGTACAACCATTGTTTTCTCTCTTTTTTTTTCACTTTTGTACTGATGTACTATCTCATGTGTTGTACGAATGTACGGTTTCCTGTAATCAGAAATCAGATGAAATCTCAACAGCAGCAATGCACTTCTCTAAACCAAGTTTTCCTACTTCGAGAGTTCGACTCAAGTGATCAAGATCAACAGACAGGCATGGTAATATAACCCCTGCATTTGCACCTTTCACAATCTGGTGCAAATTATTCAAAGTGTGGAACATGATCACAATTTGTGTCCTCTATCTTAGTTTTCTAGTCCAAGTAAGCATGTCAATTTTTCATAATATCCAAATTCCAAACTTAATGTCCTTACTAAATACGGAGTATATAAAAAAAGAACTCTTGATGGGAAGTCAGGATCATTTACGAACTCTAATGTAGTTTTTTAATACACGTTCATAGGGACATTAATTAAACGACTCATTCAATTTCACCTCCACCTGAAGGGTTCTCGACAAGGCTTAACTTAAAACCGACCCTAAACGTTCCCCCGAGATACAAGGATGCTTAACTTAAAACCGACCTTAGACATCCCCCGAGACACAAGGATTAAATTAAACACGATTCTCGATAAGGCTTAACTTAAAACCGACCCTACACATTTTAACCGTAGCCCCCTATTTCTTTTTCTTGCTTTCTCCACCCTCCGATTTATCAACAACTTTACTCCCAGAGTCCCAGGTGTATCGTATGCTTCACACCTCAAACAAAAAACACAAATCAATTACAACACCTCTGTTTTTAGGGGGCATGAAATTGGGGGTAAAAAAAAGATGACAGAATTCGAGTATAAGAAGGGTACAAAGGTAGAAATAAGCATAGAAGAAGAGGGTTTTCGAGGGGCATGGTTTACCGGAACAGTAATTAATCCACCAACAAAAAGACAGTAAAATTCTGGTGGAATATGATACATTGTTGGCAAATAATGGGGTAAAAAAATTAAGAGAAAAAGTTGATTTTGTGCAAATTAGGCCAATCCCACCTCGGGAAACGAGCAGGGTGTTTAAGTTAGATGAAGAGGTTGATGCTTACTATAATGATGGGTGGTGGGAAGGTGTTATTACTCAGCTTGTTGAAGAAGCTGGTAAATTTTCTGTGTATTTTAGACCTACTAGAGAACAGTGTGATTTTGAAGCTTCTGAGTTACGGCTCCATAGGGAATGAGATAATGTTAAGTGGGTTCCTCCTTTGGAAGAGGTGAGTTTTTTTTTTTTTTTGGTAATTTGTGATTTTTTTTGTTTTATGTATATATGTTCTAATTGTAATTGAAAGATTGTGTTTTGTTTGTTTGATTTTGGATATGTTGTTGGGAAGGATGTATGAATTGTTTTGATTTGAGTTTTTTTGTTGAGTGTGGTTTATGGTTTGATCATATTGCTAGGTGGATGTTGGTGGTGGTGGTGGTGGTGGGTGGGGGGGTGGGGGGGGGGGGGTTAGATTGAACTCGTTGTGTTTGTTTGGTTTGATTTTGCTTCGAAAAGTTTCGTTCTTTGTAAAGTTTGTAGTTAAGGCTTGTGTGGTAGGAAGGATTTGAGTTGAAAGGAAATGAAGTGGAAAGAATTGAGCCATTGTCATCGGTTTGATTGATGTAATTCGATGAGATTTTGAATATTAGAGGGGGGGGGGGTAAGATTGAACTCTTTTGTGTTTGTTTGGTTTGCTTGTGCTTGGAAAAGTTTCGTTCTTTGTAAATTCATAGTTAAAGCTTGTGTGGTAGGAAGGTTTTGAGTGGTAAGGAAATGAAATGGAAATTATTGAGCTATTGTCCTAGGTTTGAATGATGTGATTCGATGGGATTTGGAATTCGGAAATTTTGGATGGAAAGGAGAGGAATTGTTGGAGTACTGATTTCTATTAAATCGGTGGGATTTTGACTCTTGTAAAATAAAAACCAAGCAAACAAATGAGTCCATTGAATATTTGTTAATTACACGAAACCATGGAAATATGCCTAGGATTATAGTATTATTACAAGACTGCTTACTCATTTGAGCCTTTTACTGCTTGGTAGGATGAAAATAGGATAACATAATTGATTGGTATGTGGAGAGTGTAATATATCGGATTTCGACACATGGTTCAAATGTGAATGGGAAGACGAGTTTACTCCACCGCAAAAGCCTTCACTAGGTAATAGTGCACCTAGAAGCCATTACATTACTCCTCTTCTTATCCAACGGTGTTGAACCATATTCGTAACTCCCACCAATCCCCCTCTTACGTATCTGTTCGACTCCATTCAAATTGTGTCTTTGGTCTAGATAAGGGCATTCTTCATTTATTGAGACCCACTAAAGACCATTGGTGAGCAATTTGGAAGTACCTTCACCACACGGATCACGTTTCTTCATCATAGCCCGCATTAGTTGAACAAGATCACCATGGTCCAACCACGTACTATACCACTTGTGATCTATTTGAACCCAACCATGGTTGAGTCTTCACGTTTTCCTTAGTTTCATCAAAATGTGTTACCTTAAAATGACTAGTTCATAGCTACCATAACTACAACTCTTAACGTTTGTCTTTTTTACACCCAAATCATTTGGGGACTAAGGCTTGGTTGTTGTTGTTGGACTCTGACCTGTACTTTACGACAAACTCTAGAGGACCACAAGGAATTTGATTATATCACTTTTTATCCTTAACCCCGTTTGTTCTCTCAAACCAGTAACCTCAACCTCAACAACCTTCTCCATGTGAGAGAACATATCCTTATTCCCACAATAATCTCCCTTATTGTGAGAGACTAACTTCAATACCTAGTGGTGGATTTTCTTTGTTTCACCTGTTCATTTTTCTTCATGGGCTCTAAGAAAACATTTACATTTTGTTTAAGCCAGACTGCAATGTGATTGATTTTTATGAGAGAGCGGAGATTTTCCCCCAATGCACGATCTTCTTCAATTGTTTTGCCTTTTCATTTCATAGTGTGTTAGACAATCTCCTTGTCATATCAAGTTTATGTTTGTTTATGTACTGAGCATGGTAATCAATAGTTCAAATCCAGCTTTTCAGGACTGTATGACTTGCTCTTGATTCAATCTTATCTTTCTCAATTGAGTTATTATTGAAAGATATGTTTTCTGACTTGCCTAAATTAGATTCAGGGCTCTTTATTTATTTGGATAATTATGTCGAACAATGAAATGGAACCCTTGTTACGTGTAATTGCTGACTGCCGTATTTCGCCGTAAAAGGAAATTTAGCAGTTAAACTGGCCAGGAGGTAGAATCTGTACAGCCTGTACAAAAGGGCTTAGATGACCTTTCTCACACTTGCTTTTTATTAATACTTGGACACAGGAAGCTCAACCAACTGAGTTGAAGATTAACGGTGAAGAAGTGAATCCTTTCAGCAAAGGGGGCCAAGTTGAAGTGAGCAGCGATGAAGATGGCTTTGGGGGTGCATGGTTTGCTGCAAGTGTTGTTGAGGTTCTAGAGAAGGACAAGTTCCTAATTGAGTACAAGGATCTAACTACAGAAGATGAAACAGAGTTTGTGAGAGAAGAGGTTGATGCCCTGCACATTAGGCCATGCCCTCCACAAGCTGAAAAGGTGGACAAATTCAAGCAGTATGACGAGGTTGATGCGCATTATAATGATGGATGGTGGGTTGGAATCGTCGCCAAAGTCCTTGGTCGCTCTTAATATAAAGTTTACTTCAGGTCCACAGATGAGGAAATGGAATTTAAGCATGATGAGCTAAGATTGCATCAAGATTGGGCTAATGGGAAATGGGTTGTAGCTTCTAAGGTAAGTTCTGCCTATTTTAAAAGTTTTAACTAGTTTGTTGCATTTTGAATCTATCCCTTCATGATTTCATCAAAATATGAGGTTCTTGTACACGTTGATGGAAAGATTAAAAGATTGAAAAATTTCTAGCTTCATTCACATGGGAGGTTGTTACACTAGTATTCAATATCGGTGGCACATGTGAGCATTCGGCACCATTTCATTGTTTTCCAATTTGGCTGACAATTATCAATTATGTAATGGTTTTCATTCCTCATTTAACTTTAATAGTACACACTTTATTAGCCGTTTTCAATACTTTTGTTTTGCTCTCGCCCTCGTTCATTTTGTTGCAATTAATGGAACTCTTGGTGTTTCAGGCATTGAATTTATCACACTGAAGAGGCTGATCTGGCTAAAGGATTCCCTGGATTTATAATAGAGTATGTAACATTTGTATTATCATATCAGAATATTGCTTTATAGTCATTTTTATTCTGTTCTAGCATATCGACTACTGCCATCTTGCATTGACCTTAATGTCTTACTGGAAGATGGCTGGTGGCTCTAGGAAGGTCTGTTTGACAAGTCAATTAGTGATTGTTATCTGAGCGAGCTGACATCCTTGCTAGATGGAAGTTCTAATAATTGGAAGCCTAGTAACTCAAACTGCAGTAATTATCATATTGCACTTCTCTGTGTAGAACCAGTACATAATTAGGTTGGAGGAAGAGAGACTAGCTACTCATTGTATATAAAGATGACCCTAGCTATGAATTATCAATCTTCATCTTTTCTTATGAATGACTTTGGTTTTGCCACTTGAGGTATGTAATTTAGAGGATAGATCTGTCAGTATCAAGCTACCTCTGAGTATATTGATGGGATGAACTGTAATGAATAGCACTCCCAAGCCCACACTCATTATAGAAGGAGGGAAGGGCAAATGGGTCAATCCCTACCTAATCTAGTTGCTTGGGTTACTCTATAGAGGCTATAATTAGGAAGCCATTTCGAAAAATTACTCAATCACTCGATTACCATATAAGTCCTCATTTTGTGTAGTTTACACTTTGGGAGTTGGAGGCCACTCAAAGGCCTCATACTTACATGTATGTTACAGGCTAACAGCTAATATCACTAATGGTAGATTATATCTTCTACGATGACTATCCCACTGCGACTTCTCCTCTGACCTACCATGTGAGTCTATTGCACAACTTGTGGTTTTCCCACGTTACCATGTGGACGTACTTGCGTCTTGCGTGTCATTTGCTAGGTCGACGAGAATAATCCTTGTTCTCGAGGTTCACTTAGATTTTTTAGTTTTTTTCTTTTCTTTTTGGTAATAAGTTAGATTTTGTAGGAGTTTACGTTGAACTAAAGACAACAGGTGACGTACCACTGTACCAGTATTGTTTTATGGAATAAGATGCCTGACCAGCTTCTATAGTTCAAGGGCAACTGATTCGAGTTGTATACGTTTTTGTACGTAAGATTGGGACGTTCCTTTGTAGTAGCTGTTTTCAGATGAGAGTACGACAACTTGCCGGTTGGAGGAGATGTGATAGGCTGATAGCCAACTGATCAAGTTCATTAGGCTTATAGGAGTCAAGTTGTGCAGGACCATGATTGTGAACAGTGTGAATGACTGATTTACTCAGCTCATCAACTTGGTGGTTGGGTAGTGGCTGTTTATAGGTCTGACAAATAAATTAATATTATAATGGCGACCATCTTATCTGACAATTGTTGCAGTTAGGAAACTTATCAGAATTTATGATTACATTCTCAAAACAGTTGCTGATTGAGCCACATGAAATTCCAAGCACAACTCTCTCTTTCTTTGATGTCTTTGCTGAAAGCTTATGAATATACTGTTGTTAAGAACTCCCTTTTGGGGAGGTGCTTTTACGCTCCGCCATTCTCCTTACGCTCCCCCATTCTCTTTACGCTCCTTTTTGTGAGAGGGACATCAGTCCCGATTTGGGAAATGTGAATAAAAAATTGCCGTAAAATTCCAGTGTGCGGACTGTAAAAATCACTACCATTTGTTTGGCCTTTATTGTTGATGAAGTAGCTTCTATTGCACTACTCATTCTTAGGACTACTTGATATCTGTTACTGTTGGTTGTGGAGTGAAATTGTGATCTGTTGAACCAAGAGTCCAAGATGATAGTTTTCTTACTCAAATTTGGGTTTTACAATGTGACGCTATCTCGTTTTCCTAAAGTGTACATCCGTTTGTTAGGTTGGCTTTCTTCCTTATTGCACATACTATTGTTGTAATTTAGTTTTTCTCTTACCTTGGCTATTTTGGGTAGGTCGGTGAGTGAGTGAGTGAGTCAGCCATTAATGTTACCAGCCAAGCTGTTATAGCTTATACACTGTAGTACTGTGCACATAGGATGTATCTGCTATAGGTCCATTCTTTCTCACTTTCTTTGTCTAATATGGCCAGTCCTTCATTCTATTCCTAAACTTATTGTTACTTTGTTAGTATCCAAGAGAGCGACTATTCTCGCACTTCTAATGGTTATTCCTGTTCCCTGCTCCCTCGTGTAAGGCGAGAGATTGGAGTTTATCATGAATCTGTACAATGTTGAGTCTCGATTGTTTGAGACATTGACAAAGTAAAAAGATCAGAGTGTGAGAATAGGCGTTCTCGTTGTATAATTAGTTGTTAGTGGGGTCATTTCATTCATTTTTTGTGGGTGTTGAGTAAGATACAAAACAAGAGTTATTTGTTTATTATTGGCTCTTGAACATAGGTAGAGAAGAGTAAACAAAGATCCTTTAGAACATAAATCTGAACCATTCTACATAGTAATAAAAGTTCAAGTTCCTTAACAACATATTGTGATGAACCTGCAACTTTGAGACCATAATAATATTACTGGTCTTTTTTTTAGTTCCTTAAACAGATACTTAAAGAAAATTTCTTTGCTCTTTTTTCTGTAAACTAAACATCCTTAACTTCCACAGCCTTAGGAGCAGCATCAACAGCAGGAGCAGCAGCAGCAGCAGCAGCAGCTTCTGTCTTGTCCTTGGCTGCGGCCGCTTCATTGACCACCTCAGGCTCCGGTTCAGTAATCTCAATCACAAAGGCATCAGTCGGGAA
>JBBYHQ010029247.1:0-33602 GCA_038382645.1 Spergularia azorica | reverse complement strand
GGGGGTAATGATTCCTCCTCCACCCTTCATTTCCTCCCTCCACCACCACTATTTTCTCTAATTTTTCCCTTATTGTAACTTCTATTACCCCCCTAATAATTACTCCCATTCCAAGCAAGCCCTAAATAGATGAATTTGTTCAATACAAGGGTTCGAACTTAGGACTAAGAATTAGCAGAAATTATAGCAATGTTAGAGCTTGAAAGAGGGCTTTGTCGACTTAATGCTCATATCCGTTGTCGGAGATAGGCTTCTCCGCGCATCTTTTTCAATAAGGTTATTGAAAGAACAAAGCAATTCAAATATGGAAGACTGACTTAAACAAACAGGTAAATCTTCCTCCACCTTTAACCAGCTATTAATTTCAAGACACTAGAGCGCACTGTAACTCAGAACGAGTGTGCTTGTTTTTGCTTTTTTTTTTTTTTTTTTAAGAAAGACGAGTCAATAAATAAAGAATATGGATTTCAAATTCACTTGAAAAATGATACATGATTCTTTGATATATTTACTTGGAAAATTATACAAGATGACACTGGATCAGACTTGAGTATGTACAGGCAATGCACCTATAAAATACACTTGAGATTTCTCCACTATGAAAACCTGGAGAAAGAATACAAACCTAATGACCTATAAACTCTAGTAGAAAAATCATGAAGAACAGAAAACGTGGTACGAAGAATTGATTCGTATCATTCCGATTTTTGCACAGAACTAACCCTATCATAGACTCTGCGAGACCAATGCACTTGTCTCCAGCAGTTTTACGCCATCCTCATCCATTGGGATCTTACTCCAACCAACACCTCTCATGGGAAAAAACTTAGCCCGGTCGACTGTTGTACTGCCTCTAAACCCAGTCATCTTGGATGATAACATAGGCATTGCAAAAACTGAGGACGCATTTATAGTATCTTCACCCAATCCTAGAGCTAGCAGGCAAGTTGTCTACAAGTAACAAAGTTCGGCATGATAAGTTTGGCATGAAAAAGGCAACCAGATGAGATAATTCACAAGGAAAGACCGACTATTAGGCATCACCTTTGCTTTCAGCATGACATCTGCAGCTTTCGTCAGTACCATTTGCAAAAGTGGCTTCACCTCTTTGTTTTGAGTATCCTCCATTGTCGTCATCACCAACCTATCACACATTCACAAAGAACACATCTATGATGAACATGCAGCAAGAACCACATAAAAAGCACAAAGAGGAGACCTAAAAAAAAAGAAAGAGAACACTAAGAGGACTTTCTAGTTTCTACCACCCTGCCGAACCTAAGTAGGAGCAGTGATTACAAAGATGTTCTTACGTTTCTTTTTTAATTTCATGACTTCTTAAGTTGTAGATGCCGTATGGCTAATTATTATGAATGAATTTTCTTCTTTCGAAAAAAAAAAAAAAAAAAGTTCTTAGGCTTTAATCTTCACACGTTTTTCATGTCCATACTGCCGTTTGAATTTCTCCTTCATTCTGTGTTTTACATCGCTCTTCTACACACACGTATCAAGACAACTATCCAGAATAGCCAACCCCAAATCATCCTAGGACTAACGCTTTTGTTGTTCTGTAAACTTATCAGCTTCTCCCAATTAGGAATATGTACACTAAATCAAGCATTCAAGGTTGCCCTATTTTCCAGGTTTGCTACAGGATAAACACTAATGCATGATTGAAAGAAGCAACCACGTACCTTTCCCCATCATTTGAAACACTTGAAGATGATATAGAGTCCAAGGAACTATCTTTGACTTCCCCACCTGAGAGAATTTAGAAGCTTCATGTTAACACAAATCGTACTTTTTATGGATTCCAAAACCAGTCAATTCTCAATTGCATCCCATGATCAACATACATACCTTTTGTTTCATCAGGGGCGAGCAAAAAGATTCCCATGAAAACAGACATCATTCCCAGAACAAACATAGTCGTGCGTAGAGTGTTAAAGACCTACTCAAGGTAATACAATAACATCACTCGTTAGTTTCATCATACTACCATCAGATTCCACGCTACTCAAGGTGTCTACACCAGGACATGCTAGGAACTAACTGATATGAATCTAAATTAACTAGATATACAGGCCACTAGAGTTTTAAGTTTAAGATGCTAGGCAGTTGGGAGAGTTCACAACCATCAAAACAAAACGGTGAAGTATTAGACAGAGATTTTGCATAACTATTTGTACTCCACAAGTGCAGATTTCTATTAATTTGCAATTTCAAAAGCATTTAGGAGAGAAACGGTTTCTGATTGAGGCTCTCGATTTACAAAAAGAAAAAAATTTAAGAAGTTTTCTAAATCAAATATTACAGCAAGAGAAAGCACGAGACACTGAATAGACAGGGAACTAGCACCTGGTATTCCTGAAAGTACACAAAGCCTGTACATATAGAGAAAAATGTCCATGCAATCTGAAACATGGGAACTATGACGATGGCGTCAAAGAAAGCCAAGCCTTCATTCAGCCTAGCCATCTGATTGAGTAAACATTGAAAATTAAGTTTGTCAGTGACAAGAAACAATGATCCACCATGCTAAGTAGCACAAAGCCGATATAGCCTTACCCAGAATCCAGCTGTGCTAAGAAACAGCAAAAGCATGGAGTATGTAAACCAAGTATGTAATGGATAATTACTGGACATAGCCAGCCGTAGGAGATTAGAGCTGCCAAAATAAAGGGAGATAAAAAATCACGTCAGGGTAAATTCACAATCAAATTGAAGATTATAAAAGAAGCCAAAGTGGAGGAAGGACATATTACAGTGATTTAGCAAACAACACAGAACACGATCCTACTGCTCCTGAAACAATTGCATAGGAAAATGGAAGCAGCATCTTCCAATAAGACTTGAATTCATGTCCAGAAGTAGCGAGGAGTTCTCCTTTCCTGGACAAGAACAAACCATAAAGAAAGATGGTATCAAGGATATGCTCATATTTGACATTCTTTCAGGGAGATAAGAAAACAAGAGAGATCTGTAAAACGTACAAATAGAGCACCGCTACGCAGTGTCTGTGATATCGAAGTCATCCGGGGACTCACCTGTACATGTAGTGATGGAAGGCGACAATGAATACCAAAGTCAAGCAATACAGAAGGAATGTAATATTGCTGTACTTCTCCGCCAATTGCTCTGGAGTATAGACTGAAAAGAATTCCCGGATAAAGAGCTGTTCAGTCATTTCAGTGCAAGCAAATTCGATTAAAGGAAAGAGTAAACACACGACTACTATATTTGATGGGGAAGAATACAACTACAGAACAAATGAGGGCTGGATCCAATATACATCCAAGTACTGTTCTATCGTGTTTATTACAAATTGAATACTCCAGCATTGCAACAAGCCCATATCCTAGTTTTTACGTTCGGCATTACCCATCTCAAAGAGTATGTTATTTGTATCAGACCGCAAATTTCAAACAGCTCAGTTCATGGCTATAACCAGACAGTGACATATTTTTTTAAAATTAAACTGATAAGCAAGATTTTAAAAAAGTCATAAAATCTAACATACTACCTTATAATAAAACAGAAATTTATCAAGACAATTGAGGTGTTATAAAAAACCAACAAAGAAAATTAGTGAACCTTTTCAAGACAAGCATAAGCTACTTTCTACAACAACAACAACCAAGCCTTATTCCCAAAATGATTTGGGGTCGGCTAACATGAATCGTCATCTAGTAACCGTCTTGTGTACGCCATGAAATTTCAAAACGTTGTAAACCTTTTCGGAGTATTTAAACATTTTCAAAGGAAGTTTTATAAAGTCGTCAAAATAAATTAAAAAGGTTTTAAAAAATATTGAAAAACACAAGAACTTTGAACACAAGGTAAAAAGTTTGGCAAAAGAGTTACGGAAACCAAACAAAGAAATCAAAGGAGTCAGATTAAGTCCTCCGCATGTTATGGACATAAGCTACTTTCTAAAGAAATAAATTTGTTCAGCCATATTCTACCCTAAGAATTGGAGGGATGCAGGGAAAAGGTATCCATTTTCATAATCAGAACCGAGCTGATGTTTCATTGGATTACTCGTGTTTACCAATTTACTGCGTTTCACAACCTCAAAGCTTTCTGTGTGCAAAACTACCTACTAAGTGTTCACTGGTCAAGGTAGGAAACGTCCCCAACAGCCAGATAGTATGGAAACTCAAATTTCATGGACCATATGTATTCTCCACCCATAGTGCATTCTAAGTGGGATGGCAACCGCTGCATTATAAATCTGAATCTGTCACCAACTTCTGACTTATTTTGCCCTACGTGCTGGCGTCATTAATGTCAATGTTACGCTACTACCAATACAAATAACAGTTAAGCCTCAAAAATGAGATAAACAAGTTTTACTTTAACTGGTTTCAGGACTTTTTTAGCTTGTGTCAATAATCCATGAAGAGTCAACATTACATGGGTAGGCTGGTAGCTGAATGAAAGGAAACCTTTTGGAACCCCACTTCTCCCACAATGCAATAGCAAAACTTGCTTCAGATACAAAGTTCTATTCCACATAAACACTCTAAAATGAGTGTCAAAGTCAATTTGACTTCCTGAACTAAAATCAGATTTATTACTAAAGTGTGAAGTAAAAACAAGTGAAATACTCGCTGCTATGTAGGCAGAAGCAATTTTCAGTTGGTTCAGACAACTTTCCCGAAATGAAGTGGGATGTCTTTCAGATGGTTTCATTCATACAATATGGTACACATTCGAACCTCATGGAGGATGTAGTCTAGCTGGCAGATTCATGACGTACTACATTTATAGTTTAAAATATGTAGCTTGTAGGTGGGCACGGGTGTGCAATGTATGAAGGGCTCCATACACGTCCGGCTTAAAGCTCTAAAAGTAGTCTAGTCCTTATATATAGGTTAGGAACCTATTTTTACCTTAGGGATTATAAAGAGGAACCTTGAGTTGAGTTGAAGGATGTGGCCTCAAGTCCTCAACCAAAGCGTAAAAGTCGTGTGAGGCTTCTCCATCTGAGATCCCTTAAATGAGTCAGCGTACTCGGGTTCTTAGGCTGGTACTTTTTTTGTGAGGGCTATAAAGTTCACCGTGAAAGTTTACTTGTGAGACTACGATTATAGAGGAGGTGCCTTGTGGCCTAGGCTTAAGGCAGCTACTCCAAAGGTGTAATTTACTCCCTTGCAGTCCAACCCTTTTAAGTGTGTGTAGTACAATGGTTTATTCACTGCTCTACCTAAAAAATAAGGATCATCTTCGTGAAAAAATAACTTAATTGGTACTATTTGAACGAAAGCTAGAAAGAGTCCATGACATTGACACATTCCTTTAAAGAAAGAACTTGATGAATAGGTAATAGTTAGTTGTTCTGACTGCCCCAGATTGCCAGAAAAAGGTCAACAATAAATTAGGTCACATCCTAATCCAATCACGGAACAAGATGCATCTTGATAATTCATGCATCTTTTATTTTCTTGGCAAACTTCCCACCTCCCACAAATTTGAAACTTCTCAAAGGTGGAATTCTTTAGAAGGGATAGTGGACATATTGATGTTAACTTAATATCAGGTGGAATATACATACAAAGAGAGAGAACTTATAAGCTAGCAAGTAATTGTCAATGTTTTGCCCCCTCAAATAATATCAAGACATACCAGGTGACTGGTGATTGCCAAAAGCAACCAGGAAAACATTTCCAAGAACGATAAAGGCTGTTGCCACCAATACCCTGGGGAAAAAACAGAAGGGGTTGATCAATATAACTCATAATATTTTACTAAAGAAAGGATCTAACAAGAGAGAGCAACTTACTTGACCGAGATCTTTTTGTTCAAAACAAAGAATGCAAATGCGATGTTAGACACGAACTGAACAGATCCCAAAGCTGCAAGAAGCGACTGTCAAGCAATCCAAAATCAGAGAACAAGAAGATGGGGAAATCACATACGCGTGATGCATTAAAGAATGCTATTGCAAACTATTGGAGCAGGTCATCCGTCATTTATATTGTTTCCACATCACCCAAATACAGTAATCTAAGAACACACTGGACCCTCAAAATGAATCAAACTCACCTGAGCAGCATATCCAAATGAGATAAAGTTCAAACAATTCCCGAAAGCAAAAAATAAAAGGCCTGCACAAGAATTTGAGAACGTATCATATAACTATATAAGAGATTAAGTGGAAACTTTCGTATGAGGATATAAATGAGCTTCTTGGAGTTTACCAACTCTCCATGTCTGGAAATGAATGATAGGCTTTAGTGGGATCTTCCCATTCGTCTCTTTATTCTCTAGCATGAACCTTTCTCTCTGTACAACATTCATTCAGGCTCAATCAAAAGGCTTACCCTTGCCAACAGTGGGTGGGGGTGCGGAAAAAAGCAACACTGATTACATTGATAACACACTTTGGGCTTCAAGCCCTATCCACTTCAAAACTTCAACCATATAGATATTCACTACTTTGTATAGGTTCTAGGTATCTTTTTCCTTCCTAAACATAGTAGATCATGTCAATGACATTGGAAACAATATACATAATACTCTCTCCATCTTAGTCAACTCTTTCAATTTGTTCAAATATGTGAGGGGATTTTAGACAGATGGGAATAATTGACCAATGAGGGAGTATGTGATATTACAGACAATCTTAACCCCATACAAAATGCTCCAGAAAATGACACTTGGTTGAATAGCGTGTGTTATTGAAACGTGAAGCAATAACTTTTGCGTGTTCAACTATTCATACATATGAAAGTTCGAGAACCAAATGGAAAATTTAGATATCATTGCACATTTGGATGTGGAACTTCATAGTTCATAGCATATAACTCCAAGAGAACAAGCCAATTTGTAGCCAAAATATTATAAGATGAGGTCGATAGGGAAACTTTATTTCAACATCAACAGCGACAGTGCAAGGCAACGTGTAAGAGAATCAATAGGTAAATTCTACTCATTCATAAACCATTTTTGAATAGCCAATGGAAAAAGAGTGGCGTTAAGAAAGAGAAGCTACAACAGGCAGGCATGCAGCAAACCTGATTCTCTTAATGCCTCATAATATCTATCTGAACTTTCATTCAGATAGGAAGCCCGAGGGTTAACGAATGCCAGCACATTGAAACATGCGTCTCTACAGTGCTTATACATGTGATTGCTCAAGTCAAGGCAAGAATTGCTCAGCAGATGTACGACTATATCCCTTCCAGAAACATTTTATTGGAGAATTTATAATAAACATACATGCAGTAGATCACAAGCAGTTAGTTCCCTACAGATAGTACTTAGTAGAACTTCAGAGGCACAGCAGATGGAATTTCACTTTTTAAAATCTACATGACCAAGTCTATTTAGATATTTTTTATCCAAAACGCATACCTCTGTATGACCCAACTTGAGAAGGTTAGTCCCAAAGTTTATAGCAATACTTCCAAACAGATTAATGAAGGCTCCAATAACCCACTCTCCCATGGTGTCGAAGGATCCCTGATGTACAATTTACTACAAGTTAACAGCCTCCTCAAGTCGAAGCCTCTATTGAACACATATGAGAGCCAATGCCTCCTTCAAAGGTGATCAGCAAGGCTGAGTCCATCACCAAAAGTTCGGGAACATCACTGGCATTGTACATGTCAATCAATTCCAACAACATTAAGACCATAATCTCCAACTTCCAAGGCATAATTAAGAACTTGCAGGTAGCCAAATGCTAGAGAACGAAAAGTCGAAAACCAAAATAAAACAATACCGCCACTTAACGAACCCTGCCTAGCCCTAAAAGATTTTAATACTGTACTTGCATAGCTTCACTATGTATCCAGGCATAACATCATAATGAGAACTATAATGACACTCAGAACTCTGCCATTCATTTAATCCAAAAACAACACAATTCACACTATATACCAATCAAGTTGAGATTTTTTCGCCATCTTAACATTTACGAACAGTGCATTGTAATCGTAAACCCAAAAGCAAACTCATGATACATCACTCAAATACAAGATCAAACTAGATAACAACAATTCAACTAAAGGAGCAACAAACTCGAACCCTGAAACGAAAAACGAAATGCCCGAAAAACTCATAATGCAGCTCATAATCATACAATGCAGCAACCCTACAAAAGGCCACAAATTCGACAACAGCTTATAGCTCAATAATCAGCTCAATGATCTACTCAAGAAATCCCCAGAAACACATAATTAATGCAGCTAATTCATATACTATAGAAATTCAACACCCAACAAAAGTTATTAACACAAATAAACCAAAATCAAAGCATCAGCTGATCAATTAATCTAACAATTACAACCCACAAACAATTATTATTATAAAAAATAAATCAAAACCCAGAAAACAACTGATCATTCAACCAATTCCCACAAATACAAAAATCTCACCTGAAGCAAAAGCCCCAGCCTTGATTGAGAAGAACCCTCAAAAAATTTGGGTATAATAATATGAATAAATATGATGATTATAATGATGATTATGATCAAGTATATGATATGAGTTGTCGATATACGGATGACAAAAAAAACGTGGGTGTGGTGTTGTAGTAATTAAATCGGTCCACAAATTCCGTACTTAGAACAACCGGATCTTACGGAAAATACCAACTTTTTTTTTCCTTCCAAATAAGATTTAACAGAAAAAAATGTATAAATTTGGATCAATTTTTAGTAACTAACATAATCTAATTACAATGATGGAAATGCCCACCAAAAAATGTAGGAAGAATGTCGGAATTAAGATTAGAAAGGAGAGAGAGAGAGAAAGTCGCAAAAAGAAAAAGGAATTATTGGGTCTTTTTAGAATCGAATTTAAGCAATAATCAATTTACTCAAATTTTTAAATATAAAAATGAATGAAATCAATTTTTTTGGTATATTTGAAAGTAGTTTTGAGTAATTGGGTTGCCACGAAAGAACGTGAACGTTGTCTGGTCAATTTGAGGAAGAAGAAGAGCTTCAAGAAGAAGTTGACACCCCTTTTTTAAATTTAAGATGAACTGGTTTTCTCCAGGGAGGAATAATCAGGTACATGCTAGTGCATGGGAAGGTAGTGTGGTCCTCTGTTGATCATCGTTGGATGTGTGTCACGTCTTGAAGATTGCAATGATAGGAGTAGTGGACTGCTAATGATTGGTGATAGTAGTCGCCAAGTCTTTTTCTTTAATCATACTATCGTGCGTTCTTACCATATGATTGACTTTTCTTTATTTTTGTGCGTCAAAGGAGTATTTTGTAATGATCGAGATAGGTTGACGAAGAAGGATTAAGACATGTTAGTTGGGAAATCTGGACTTGATGCATTAACCTATGTTTTTCTTACTTTTCTATGCTTGTGTGATTGTGTTCGTGATCATTTTCAACTTTGTTCAGTGCTAGTGGCATTTGCATTGTTATTTCAGTTTTGGATGTTTATAAGAAGGATAATTTGTAGGACACCATATTCAGGTTTTCCCACTTTTTTGGGATATCGCCTTTGAAAATATCTTTGCGGCAAACCACCTAGCTAATATCACCAAAAATGAGTGTTAAAATGTTGGAAATAACATGGTTAATCTCAATTATCTGGAGATTGGATCGAATTGCGGAGTTGGAGCCGAACGATGTTGAGCTCCAGGAGGGGGTCCTCAATCGTCTCGTCATATACCTGCAAGGGGAAAACTCCGAGCATCAAGCTGTAGCCCTGGGCGGAGCCTCTGATGCCCAAGTCAGAATAGAGGCATAGAGAGATAAAATAGTATTTAGAGAGAGATTGAAATCTTTTTCTCCCATTTCCTTGTGGAATGAAAGGGGTATATATAGTGGTGGTAGAGGTCTTAGGAATAATCCAAGGGTACCCCTACCAATCTTGGCTTTCCATTATGCCTTAATCCGATGGTTGATATCTTTTTGACTTTATTGCATCACATGAGCCTTTATTAAGATACACTGACTTAAGGGGTATGGGCCAATACCCAAATGGTACAAACAGAGCCCCTCGAAACCTAGTCGCGCTCTTCCTTGTCGACAGGGGAGGACTCGTTAGTAGCGACTGGGGTACGATCCCTGTGATAAGTGATTATTTATAAGGATTTATGCCCACTAATTCAATTTGTTTAGTGTCGTCTATCGAATAATTTGAGCTAGATAGCTAATATTTGTCATTCTTGGGCTTTGATCACGTGATTGTAATTTTGTCATGAATTAACATATTAATTGGGTCATTTTTATCTAGTTGTGACATCCCATGAATTTAAGTTCGGAAATACACTAAAATATGTGCATTGATGTATTGGACAGGTTTGTCACTAGTTCGTTTTCTGGGCATAACTCTCCAATCCAAAGTCCAATTAATACATTTCAAATGGTAGCGGAAAGATTAAATCAAGGCCTACAACTTTTATTCTTGGACCTTCAAAATTTTTGATTTGAGAGGATGAACTTGCTTGTTGAAATTGGCTGATTCATAAAAGTAATGCAATTATGTCCATATGAGATGTTATGGTGCTATGAAAATAATGATGGAAGTTAAAAGATGCAGGAACATACACTAATGCTGCGTTATTTTGGCTCTCTTTATTGCACAATTTCAAGATCATTTAAAATTGAAGAGAAACAGACGGATAGAGAAGGTGGAAACTCTTCATCTACATTAATGCTTTTCCCAATTGATTTGTTGTATAAACCCCAAGTTGTACCTTGAAATACGAAGCAAGCACTATACGGTTTTTAGAACCAAACATAATTTGAGAGTGAGAGTAATACAAGAGAGAGAGCCTTGGAGTGGGGCTACTTCCACAACAAGGAGGGCGAATTTGGGGCACAAAGGAGGCGTCAAGCCCGAGTTTGTGCAACACTTTCTGGGCTAAATCATAAGTTCTTCTCTTCTTTTTGTATTTTGGTCTTAATTTGTAAAACATACTCTCGGTTTCCTATTTTTATTAGTAGAATTATTTTGACTTCCAATCATTATTTTGTCTTTGAATTCTAATGTTCATGAAGATTAACTTCGTTTCTCAATTTGATTATCAAGTTATACTTGCACTTATTTATTGAAAATAACTCCTTTATTCTTGATTGGTATCTTTCTAGTATAAAGTGTGATATTAATGCTAAGTACATGATTTGACCTAATTTAGATTATGTGCTATGAGTAGCAACTAATTGGAATTTGGGTCTGCGACATAGTCTAAATTTCTGTTAGAGTATAACTTGGTCACATTGGTTTGACATATATGTGTTTGAATTGACGTGGGTTAATTGAATTTAATGCTACTTGTCGAGTCTTTTGTGTTGCGACATATGCGGAGAAATTAGACAAGTTAGAGTTAGTTTTGGCCTAGTCTAAAATTGGCTACACCTTCTCCTAATTTAGTCTAGGTAGATGAAGACAAGTTTGCCGGGCTAGATTATGTTAAAATTGATCTTGGCCTAATTTAAGATTGATTTTAATGTTGGAGAGATAAAAGGAAACTAAAGGGGAGATTTCCTAATAAAACTTCTAACAATAACCTGTCAAATTGAAAAATAGATTAATCGCCGTGCACTAAATATGTGATTGGAAGGACAATTAATTCTACTTACGAGATTAAATTGGTGCTTGACTTCAATTATCTAGTATTTAAGTTTACATTTATGTTTCACTTACAAAAAGACAATTATACAAACCCCCCAAATTAAGTACATATTGTAAATCGTTAGTCTACGGTGTAATTAATATAGCAAATTTATAGACATTTTATATCAACCTCCTCGTGGGGTCGATACCTTCTTACCCTATAATACGAATATTTTAATATTTAGAGTGGCTAGGAATGGTTTAATTTGTGTACGGAAACGACACGTACCACCCTGGCCGCCCTTTGCCGAGGTGTACTGTGTGGACCTTGGTAAAACCATGTGATGTAATGTACCCGTTTCGAGGTTTTCTATTCTTTTGACTTGCTCGAACCATGTGGGTTCGAAAATTCACCCTCTTAAATGGGATTGAGGGATCAAACTATAAATGGCACGAAAATTTCACCCCTTTCGAGCCCTTAATCCCATGACTTGGGAGAGCTCGAAAATTCCACCCCGTTAATGGGAGTGATGGCTCGTACAATAATGGCTCGAACCACGAATGGTTCGAAAATTTCACCCCTTTCGAGGTCTCAATCCCATGACTTGTGCGAGCTCGAAATTTCACTCCTTAGAATGGGGGGAGGGCTCGAACTATGAATAGAAAATTTCGCCGTTTTCGAGTCCTCAATCTCATGCCTTGGGAGAGCTCGAAAATTTCACCCCTAAGCGTGGGAGGGCGGGTCGAGCTGTGAATGGCTCGAAAATATCGCCTCATTTCGAGTCCTCGATCCCATGACTTGGCGAGCTCGAAAATTTCACCCCTCGGGCGTGGGAGTGATGGCTCGAACGCTAGATGGTTCGAAAATTTCACGCCTTTCGAGTCCTCAATCCCACGCGTTGGGAGAGCTCGAAAATTTCACCCCTCAGGCGTGAGAGGGAGGGCTCGAGCTTTAAATGGCTCGAAATTTTCACCTCCTACGAGTCCTCGATCCCGTGGCTTAAGAGAGCTCGAAAATTTCACCCCTCAGGCGTGGGAGTTATGCATGGCTCATGGCACGAAAGTTTCACCTCCTTCGAGTCCGCAATCCCATGACTTGGGAGAGCTCGAAAATTTCAACCCTTGGAATGGGAGTGAGCGCTCGAACCATAAATGGCTGGAAAATTTCACCCCTTGTGAGTATTCAATCCCATGACCTGTGAGAGCTCAAAAATTTCATACCCTGGATTGGGAGAGAGGGCTCGAACTATGAATGGTTCGAAAATTTCGCCCTTTCCGAGTCCTCAATCCCATGACTTGGGAGAGCTCGAAAATTTCACCCCTCAGGCGTGGGAGGGAGGGCTCGAGGTTTAAATGGCTCGAAAATTTCACACTTTTTTGAGACCTTGATCCTATGAGTTGGGAGAGCTCGAAAATTTCACCCCCTCGAATGGGAATGCTGACTCGAACACTAGATGGCTCTATTGGGGGATGACTCGTGCCTCCTTGGTCGAGCCCCTACCTGACCCTTGACTCGAGATTTTCACTCCCTTGAGTGGGAGTGATGGCTCGGGCCATAGTGCGGCTCGAACGTATATTGAAATACGCATTTTGTCTTATCTTGGGATTGGCGGTTTTTTGACAGTTTCCTATGCTAACTGTCACCGGGAATCTCGCAAAAGAGACCTCGGATCATGCGAAACCCTTGGTTTTTCGAGGTCAAATATGGGAGGCGGGAGCAGTCTATGGATGCGCCTTCCCGTCCTTGACCCTTCGAAATTTCATCGCTTTGTCAACTCATCGAGGGTTGGACTTTCGAATTCGTTATCGGAAGAGAGGATCGAACGATTTGGCTCACGTCCAAATGTCCAAGTCATCAAGGATCTTGACCGAATCAGAACCAACATGCATGCTCACTTAAAGAGGTTAATGGCTCAGGGGGCAAAGAAAGAGAGCTCATCGAGGGCTCGAAATGCTGCCCAGGGGAGGGGGCTATAGCGGCTACCCGAGAAGGCGAGGCTCGAGCGTGTGGAGGCCAATCAGCCGCTGCTGGGCCCTCCCCCTCTTCTAGGCCTCGGCATCCACCGACTGGGTCTAGCCACCTTCAAACCTCGCGGGCGTCTACGATTCAGGCCAAAACTTTTATGACGGCTTGTACTACCACCGCGTCGGCCGAGACGACCCTCTTCGCTTTCGATCTAGCGAAGGTCGTGCCTTGTACGATTAGGCGTGGCGCTAGGCCAAACACTGATGTGGTCAGGCTAGGGCCAGTACCGACAACTCCCTCCATTACTGCCGTCGTGACCTCGGATGAGTTCAAGGCCGAGGTGGAAGAGGTAATTTTCTTCTTTTGTCCTCCTTTGTCGAAACATAAGTTTTCCTTCACGTTTTTAATACGCCCCCTTTGCAGGGGTGGTCTTTCTTCGACTCCGACATAACGACTATCAAGGAGGCTCTCACCCCTCGTGAGAGGGGGAAGAGGTCCCTCGAAGGAGGCGAGTCCTCGGCTGCCAAGCGGCAAGACATGGTGCCTCGACTTCTTTGACTGGTAAGTCTCTCGAACAATTAGCACTCGAGTGCATATTTAGTCGAAGTTTCCTTTCGACCCATTGTGTTTTGGACATGCAGTTCCGCTCAATGCCTTAGGGTCTGGGTGGCCTGAACTTTGGAGAGCGGCCGAGCCGTTGTTCGAGCTGGCTGGCTCTACTCCTCGACCCGAAAATTGGGCTCAACAGGTTGTGACGCTTCCCTTCAGGTAATTGCATAAAATACTCTCATTTTCTCTCCTTGTGCCACCTGATATGCTCACAATTCTCCTTTGCTCTTCAGCATGTTGTGCTTGTTAATCAAGGGGAGATGCGGAACGCCGAGCAAATCCTCAATGACTTGACTGTCTCGGAGGATTTGCAAAACGCTCGCAGCGACGCGGCTGCTTGGGAGGCCATACGTTTGGTGGCGGAGTCGAGGCTGAAGGAGGCCAAGGTGGAGAAGGAACGCGAACTGGCCGAGTCGAAGAAAAAGATGGCCGAGCGCCACAAGTAGAACGAGGCGCTGGTGGTCACAAAGTCTGAGGCGGAGGCGAAGGTGACTTCTTTGGAGAAGGAGGTTGCTCAAGATAAGGTTGATGTCGACCAGCTGAGCCTTAAACTTGCAAATGTCGATAGTCCTGTGGCCCTATGGGCTGCTCGGGCCTGCTCTTCAGTCTCCGCCTTCTTAGCCTCGGCTGGCTACGCCTACTAGACCATCCTTGCTAAGACTGCTGCTAAGCAAGATGGCATCGAGCTAGGACTTAAGCTGGGGTGGTCTGCCCTCTCGAGCTTCAACCGCGAGGACCTGGAGCTCACTCAGGAGGCCTTCGAGACTGACTACCGTCCTGCTCTAGATAAGAACAACGAGGAGGAGTCTGGCGAGGCATTAAAGGAGGGAGAGGGCGAAGACGTGGACCTCGAGGCCGAGGCGGCGGCAGCGAAGAAGGAGATGGTTGGAGCTGCCTGCAGCTTTTGACTTCTCTAAGCTGGCCGAGGATCCTGGATCGAATTCACTAATATAGAACATTAATCTGGTTTAGTGCCTTGTAAAAATACAATTTTTAAATATTGCTTGTGTAGGCCGCCCTTTCGAGGCTGTTTGACCATTAACGTTATTTAGGCCGCCCATTTTTTAGGGTGTTTTGGCCTCAATTCATTTTGGTCTCCAAACTTAATGCACTTTCGAGTGCTTATTATTGCTAACTCATTTGCATGACTTATTGTACAGTCACCCGTATGCATCGTCTTGCCCTCGAGTCGAATGTCACTCGCGACTGAATGGCTCGATTGCCCTTACGGCGTCATTCGACTTCGATCCTTAGATGGGTCGTGGCTATGCTTGGGTTTGGATTTCACTCCCTTGAATGGGAGGGAAGGGTCTGGACCGCTGAGAGTTCGAACACCATTTGGTTCGAACCACTCGCCTCGATCCCACTAATGTTGGAGAGTTATAAATTATTCGCAATTCTCGAACGGGAGTGCTGACTCATTAGCTCAAGTCGTTGGTGGAAAACCTATTTGGTGATCGTGCCTAGGGTGCCTCAGTTCTACCATGGGTGGTGGTATACTTGCGAGGGGTATAAGTAGTTTGATTTAGCAAACTAACTTTCTTTTATGCTTGGTTGAAGCCCGCCTCTTGGCGGATGAGATTCGAGGGGAGAGCTCCCATCGGCCTCCCTTTTTCCAAGTCGAAGTTTAGAGAGCTACGGGATTTTATCCTTCGTAGACGAATTCGTTCTCTGCTGAACTTTCTATTCGACGTGAGCCCTAGTCGTGAAAGCGTGTCGCTACTAAGGTGGGGCAACTTCTAACCCGCTCCGGATAATTGTTTCGTATAACAATACCTTCGACCTTAGTAGGGCAATTTAAGGACTCTTGTCCGCTAAAACGCCTCGAGTAGCTAGGTGATTGCACTCGACTCATCTCTAAAGAGGGAGATAATGCGTACCTTTGTACGCTTCGAGTGGCTCCCCTTTTGGGTGATTGCACTCGACTCCTTTGTAAGGAGGATGTTAAAGCGTAGTTTCGCGTCTGAGATGTTATTGCTTGGTTCATCGAATCCTAGTAATATGCTCAAATAGAGCGTATGTATATGCCGAGGCGAACTATCATGCTCTAGTCGGTATCCTCAAGCTGTGTCGTGCTCATAGGCGAGGTCGATAATCGAGTCCCTCAAGCCGAGCTATGCTCAAAGGCGAGGTCTAAAATCAAATTCCTCGAGTGGAGCTGTGCTCAAAGGCGAGGATGTTAATTCTGCTTTTCGCGACGAGCCACTGAATGAACTCTCGAGGGAGGCTCGTAATCGAGCTCTTCTAGTCGAGGCTATGATGTGGCGTAAATGTGGTGTGTTAATTCGGGTTATTTAGGCGTCTTAGTGTCTATTTGGGCATGCTTTTATCGTGATTCATAGACCACACCACTCGAAGTATTTTTGAAGATTATTCGTTGGCTTTACGAGTTTTTGGTGGTCTTAGACCCTTTTGGTAGTCTCGGACAATACTAGGGGATCAAGCTACGAGTTGGAGCAAGATTCGAGGAGAAGATCGTTTGACCACACTCCGAGAACCACACACCATCACCTCCAACTTCATTGGATCATAACTCTCTAACCAGAAGATATTTTGCAGAAATTCTAATTGGAGAGGAAAGTTCATCATCTTAGCTTTTCAACGATATATTATGAGCATAAAATGAAGTACGAAGGTGAGAGTTATGCCGGTTCGAAAAATGCCCTGCGCAAAGTCCCTCGACTCTCGGATCATCACCCTCGACTCGAGGAATAAGAAACTCGACTCGGGGTTTGTGCTCCTCGACTCGAGGATAGACGACAGGAGGTTTATTTTGAAGACCAAGATTCTCGACTCGAGATAGGGTACCCTCGAGTCGAGAATTCCCTCGCTAGACTCGAGGATTTCTTTCCTCTAGTCGAGAAAGTTAGCTCCCGGGAAGCTTCCAAGAGGCTAATGGCGGTTTCTTTTGCCTAAATATCTATTTTTTTTTCTAGTATTTTTGGACTTATCTTGAATAAAGGGGCATGAACCCCTCCCTAGTTTTTATCACCTTTCTTATTATTTTAATCTTGTTTTCATTTTAGAGAGAGTTTTAGAGAGAGATTATCCAAAAAATAATCCCAAAATTATTGTAATAATTAGTATGGAAGGCTAATCACCTTCTAGATCCTTGGTGCAATAAAAATCTCTCATCCTATGTATTAGTAAGATTTTCTTCTCTCTAATTTGCCTTTAATTTCATGGTAATTAATTCTTTGTTCTTTAATTGCTTGATTTACCCCTATTTTCTCTAATTGGTTGATTGGATTGAATTGGGTATTTCTTATGCTTGGTTAATTGTTGATGGTCATTAATTATTAACCCTAAAGGTTGCAACTTTCACATGTTAGTGTATGGTTATGACTAATTTGTGATTGGGTAATTAATTAGACAACTAATATATTAAATTTGATTAGTGTCGCGGTTGCGACTAATTAGATACTAATTTGAGTTGTTCATAATCCTTTGTTAATCCTTGCTCTTCATACCTTTGATTGTGATTTGTTTGAGTGGTCAATAGACAAATTAGGATTAAAGGAGGAGACTTTGGTAGCGGTTGCTCAAATTCCCCATAAAAGTGGATTAATTGGTGAAAACCGGGATTATCTATGAATTGGTATAATTAGAGAGATGTAAAACTTGCTATATTAGGGTGTTTGATTAGATTATCACCGAGGGTCGCTTTAGTCAATTTGATATCTCGTTTAGTTCTCGTTTATTCAACTTTCAAACCAAAACCCCCCTTTTTAATTGTTTAATTCTTGTGTTTATTTCGTTTCCGCATTAGAATCGCATATTAGACTTCCCCTCTTCCTTGTGTTTGATACCCACTTATCCTATCTACTTTAGGTAGTATTTTGTGGTAATTTGATAAGTTTTAACGATAATCTTCGTATCAGGCTACTAGGCGAGCTCTCAAGCGGAGGCTCGTAGTCGAGCTCTTCCAGCCGAGACCACTAGGTGATCTCTTCCAGCCGAGGCTACTAAATGAGCTCACAGGCGGAGGCTCGTAGTCGAGCACTTCCACACGAGGCTACTAAGTGAGCAAACACGCGGAGCCTCATAGTTAGACTATTTCAGCCGAGGCTAGTGAGTGAGCTTTCAGGCGGACGCTGTCTCAATCTCACTCGATGTAAGTCCAGTCGGTCAGGGCTCATCCTACAACGAACGTTAGTGGCTGACTACTCGAGGCTAATGGCTATCTATATATTATTGATCTACCGCTTCAAAAATGAAGGGTCGCCCTTCGAGCGACTACTTAAGGCCAAGGGTAAGCTCTAGCGTACCGAGTGACTACTCGAGGCCAAGTCTCGCCTCTGGTGTACTGAGCGACCACCTCTAGCGAGGGTCAGCTCTAGTATAGCGAGCCAGACAACAACTCGAGGCCAAGGGTCAGCTCTAATGTCTCGAGCCGAGCCATTTAAGGCTTAGTGTCATCTCTTTGCATCCAATTCTCCATTGAGCGAACGTAGCGATGATCGACTCTGATGACCGATTCTTTCAAAGACCATTAAGGTCAAATACGCATGACTAGTCGAGGGGTCGATTTCTTAAGTAAGGAGCAATCAATGCTACAGGGGTCGCCTCGCATAGGGTCGCTCGCATGCTGGGAGCTGACACCAGCTAGGGCTCCTGCTCTAAGGTAACGTTTCGACCGAGGTCGAGCACTCGTAACATGTCCGCTCAACTTCAGTAAGGAACGAACTGAGTCGAACTTCTACTCGAGACCAAGGGTGAGCTATAGTGCGCCGAGCAACCATTAAATGCCGAGGGTTGGCTCTACCATATTGAGCAACCATTCGAGGCCGAGGGTCGACTCTAGCATACTGAGCAACCACTCGAGGAGTTCGAACTCTCAAAATGGATCCGCTGCCAGTGCAGGTTCCAACTTCGGGGCCGACACATCAACCCATGGGGACGCGTTCGCGCACCACGAATACGAGGCATTTTTCTTTACTTCAAAATATCAGCTGCTCGTACCAATCACGCAACCTGCCATCGAGCTTTAATGGCGAACCATTGCCGCCGGTGAAACTCTTGGTTTTCAGGGTGCTCGCTGAAATTCGTAGAAAAGAGTGCTCAGGCTTATCTTTAGCGATCCCTCGCTTTAGGGCGGCGCCTCACGAGTCGCGATCTTCCCTC
Source organism: Spergularia azorica (assembly GCA_038382645.1). Lineage (NCBI taxonomy): Eukaryota > Viridiplantae > Streptophyta > Magnoliopsida > Caryophyllales > Caryophyllaceae > Spergularia > Spergularia azorica. Next base: position 14,371 of record JBBYHQ010029247.1, on the reverse strand, counting down.
GCTCCCCGTTTTCTCGTCGTTAGTCGGCTCCTTATCCTCGAACGGCTGGAATGGCTTACTTTAGCGATTTCTCGCTGTAGGACGGCGTCTCACGACCTTCCCTCGCTATCCGTCTCCTTGTCGTCAGTTTGTGCTCCACATGGATAGCTTGAGCGGCTCGTCCTCGTCGAGCCCCAGGGAGTTCTCTCCTCTCTTTATAGGGAGCAGCCACATTTGGGGCTCGAAGGTCCGGGCTCGTGCTACTCGTACCGGCTTGAAATCGGCCGAGGGGAAAGATTCTTCCAGCCTTGTCTTCAGCGTTCTCCCGCCGTAGGGGCGGCGTCTTCGGACCATAAGTCTCCGCGGCGCCGACTCCTCATCCTCGGACGGCTTAAGCAGCTCGTCATCGTCGAGTCCCAGAGAGTCCTCTTCTCCCTTATAAGGAGCGGCCTCATGGGGCTCGAAGGTCGGCTCCTAATAGTCCTACCCACTGGGAGTCGGCCGAGGGGAATGAGACTTCCATCCTTATCTTCAGCGATCTCTCGCCATAGGGCGGAGATCGTGACCTTACATCTCCTCCGCGTCATACGACTCCTCATTATCTGACAGCTGAAGCGACTCATCCTCGTCGAGCCCCAGGGAGTTCTCTTCTCCCTTTACAGGGAGCGGCCTCATTTGGGGCTCGAAGGTCCTGGCTCCTGGTCCCAACGGCTCGTGGTGTGTCGCCTCAACTGACGGGTCAGTTCGAGGCCGATATATAGCGATATATGGTCGACATAAGAGGAATAGAAAATGCACGTGGTACCCCTGTACTTTGAGGGTTTGCACATGGTACCCCTGCCCCTTAACTTTCTGCACATGGTACCCCTAAAAATGGATGTCCGTTATGTTTTCCGTTAAGTTATGATGTGTCCTTTACTAATTAAGTTAATTAGGGTTAAATAAAAAAATAAATGAAAAAAAATTTAACCTTTTTTTATTAAACTTAAGAAAAATCAAAAAGATTATTTTTGTTTTCTAAAATAATTTTTTTTTTTTTTTTTTTTTTTGTAAATGGTACCCCTGAACTATTGCGCACATGGTACCCCTCAACTTTCTATGGTATGCACATGGTACCCCTCAACTTTCAAGATTGTGTAAATGGTACCCCTAAACTATGGGAGTTTGCAAATGGTACCCCTAACCTAACGTAATCAAACTCAAATAATTATTCTCATTAGTTAATGTGTGATTTACATATTGAGGACAATAATATTGCCGATAAGTATTCCCAACACTCAATCACTATCAGTTCACTATTTGTAATATAGCTTGTCGGTGAATGTACTAATGATCTCTTTTGAACTCGTTTCAACATTCTCCTTTGGCGATCTTTGTTTTCTTCTTTATTTTTCATTTTGTCTCAATGATCGTCTCCCCCACTACATAGTTACCACCAAAACTCTCTCATCCTCACCTTGGTTATAAATCACCCCGCACATCCCAATAACTTATTTTTTATAGATCTACTAATTTTGAGTGATATTTGGTAAATCTAACACAATAGAGGTCTTAGTTAGCTAACTGGTCAAAGATAGTTAAGGGGTAAGCGACATAAGTGATGAGAGAAATTGTGATTTTTTTATATTAGAATAAGTTAACTTTGATTTTATTGTTATTGATGGAAATAATGTCATTTCAAATGTATATAGATATAGATGTTAGAAAATTAAAGTTATAATATAGATATAGATATAGATAGATATAGATATAGATATTAAAGTATATTAATAAGTTGAATTAGTATATTAGAGGAAACTTGGAAAACCAACTGCCAAAAGTCACTACATTGATTATCATGATAATAATAATAAGGATATTTCGTCAAACACTCCCTTATAAAAGGCGGGGTTTGTCAAACACTCCCTTATATAATTTTTTTTTTGTCAAACACTTTCTTATATAACCAATTTTTTGTCAAACGCTTCCAAAAAGACAATTATTGGCCACAAAAAGTCAACTTTTCGGCATGACCACCGTCTAGCACGTGACTTTAGTAGGATTTGTCTTTTTTTTTTTTCTTTTTTCTTTTTTTTTTTTATCTTTTCACCGTCTTAGGTGCGTTTTGTCCCTCTAAATATTGAAACGTGAAAAAAAGAGTGTAGAGGGATGGATAGGTAAAATAAAGTTAAAAGAAAAAAGACAAATCCGATTAAAGTCACGTGTTAGACTGTGGTCATGCCGGAAAGTTGACTTTTTGTGGCCGAGAATGTTCATTTTGCAGTGTTTGACAAACACTTGGTTATATAAGGGAGTGTTTGACAAAAAATTTATATAAGAGAGTGTTTGACAAACCCAACCATTTATAAGTGAGTTTTTTTACAAAATATCCTAATAATAATAATAATAAAACGTTCAAACTAACCATAGAATTCAATTAACAAATTTAAGATGATATAAAATTCTTTATAATTTCAAATAAATAAGTTGAATAATGTATGCCATATATTATATATTATTAAAATATTTCTATTTATTGTAATATATATCTCATATATTTTAATGTATAGTACTTTTAGTGCGACACGTAGTACTGTGACATGACATTTGCAGATGACAATTATGCGAAATCAGCCATCTCATGCCACATGAATTAGTAATATTAGCCAATTAATATTATTATATAGATAGATATAGATACAATAAACCATGTTTCTTATGAAAATCAACTATAATAATATTTATGTATGATACCGAGATGAATATCAGTTGTAAACTTGTTTCATTCTAATTTATTAGGCGTTATTCAAGAGATCTACAATAAAGCGACTCAACCAACTAACGGACAAACCTTCTTCCTCTAAGGCTCTCCTAGCTTTGTCACGCATCTTTTTGACAATCCCCCTAGTTTTGCTATCCACACTAATCAAATTTTGGTCCCAATTCTATTTTCTCCGCTTTAACTAGGAAGTTTCTCTGTTTGGTGCTTAAATCCCACTTATAGTTCAGCATTATCTCGACCCTAAATTCTAACTCTTTCACTATCGCAAATGCGTTTAACCCTTGCTCTGCATATAGTGGCCATGTAGCAATAGGAATCCCAAACCATACACACTCCACTATCGAGTTCCACCTACAATGAGATAGAAATCCCCCAATTGCAGGGTGAACCAAGATTTCAATTTGACGGGCCCACACGATGACTTTGCCTCTATTACTCGTGCGTCCTAAGAAGCCTTCCGGAAGGGGTTCTACGAATATTTCGGAGCTACGTATCCTCTCCTTCGGCGAATACTTTCGTAGGATCCATAAAAGCTGACGTTTGGATCTATCTAAAGCTTTGGCTATCTCCTGAACTTGTTCCTTGTCAAAGTTACCCAAACTTCCGAAAGAGAGGAACACCCGGAGGATTTCGGTTGAGTATCAAGTCACTCGATCGTTGAATCTCTCGTATCGTCAAACGTACCATGTCGCTCGTAGTCCAGCTCTAGATTAGGACCCACTGGATAAACGGGTGGAATACTTTTTTTTTCACCGTTTAATAACTCTTATATGACAAATGATTCTAGTTCCTCATATGTATTTACTAAATTTCCTTTAGCTTATCTGAACTTTCTTTGAACTTTGTGTTATCTTTCAAGTCCTTATCTTGAAACGATGAAGAAATAATATTGCTCATCACCCGGTTCTTGAGCCCGGGCACAACCTTGGTAAATGTTGGTTGATAAACATTGTCACGATGTCGATATCATGGTCAATTGCAAATGATTGAGCATGTAATAAAAAGTTCAGCATTTAACCCCACATGTATAGTAAATATAGGATGGGACTTGCAACTCATTAGCAACATCAATCATGCCGATATAGAAGAAGTCAAGGACAAACCCAACGAGTCTTGAGAACCCGGCCTTGACCCTGCCTACAATATATTGCTTGACTATTGGCATGTAGAGCCCGGCAAAGGCGGGAAAATAGGAGCCAGGCGAGTCAAAGAAGGTTGGGATGATGACATATTTAAGACGGGTTGGGTACGGGTTGTTACGTGATTGAGATTCTATGTAGGTTCTTATATTGGCAGAGAGGAACGGAATAATGATAATATGGATAGATATACGGTCATCTTTCTGGATAATCAGTTTGGCATACTGGATACTCCTTCCGTCCCACCTCAAACGCCCCATATTCCATTGAGGGACGTCCCACCTCAAACACGCCGTCAATTTTGGGACATATTTCTCTCTCCTACTTTTATAAAAATATCACATCCTCTCTCACATTATCTCTCATACTTTTATTAATCCTCACATTCGCTCCCTTTCTTTATCCTAATATTACTCTACTCAACTTATTATATCAATTTTTTTATTCCACTACAAATACCCCACGGGGCGTTTGAGCTAGGAAGAAGGGAGTAGTTGCTAAAATATGACCCATCAAATATGGTGCTGGAATGACTATTAGTTCTGCTAAGTTGTTCATAAAATTTGTTTGTAAAGTTAAGAGATATGTGTTCTTTTTTGGGGGAATCTAAGAGAAATATATGGTTTATAGAATGAAGAGTGATTCCCAACTAGAACTTCTAATTGTACAAATATGTGTAAGTGAACAGCGGAGAAAATATACATATATATAGCCCAAGGAAGTTAGTACGACGTGTTAGTAAGTTTAATTATTTGATTCACATTTACATCGCAACACCTTTTCATGCTAAATTGGTTTGTTTTAGTCTTTTTATCTAATATAATTTGTCTTTGATATTAGATTTGACAATAACGGACGTGGAACAATGTAATGTAATAAGAAAATCAAACACCCCTGATTTTATTTAGTTCATATTATCCATTTTTTAACCTTGTGAAGACACAATTATTTTGTAATTGTAATTTGTGGAATTTGTTTTTTTTTTTTTCAACCTAAAACCTATCAATATTTGGGAAATTTCCACAACTCATTAGAAGTTCCAAGATAGAATCCAAATTCCGTAAAAGTCTTACACATGAATTTATAGATTTAGACATGATATAATCGATCACAACTAATTGGAGTAGGTAAATCATAAAATTACTTAGCATTTATCACTAATATAAGTTTTTGTAGAAATAAATTTCTATTTGATATCCATCACTTATACATTTTACACATAGAATGTACTTGATTTTCAAAAAAAAAAAATTTGGTTAAAATGTATTGAGGCGTCCAAGAATAAAGAAATTTCTTCAACCATGAATAAAGAACAACTAGTTCTTTTACCCGTGCAAACTTGCACGGGCTGTTATCTGACTAGTGACCTATTTTATTATTCTTATACTTGGATATGACGATACTTTATATTGAACTATTATCAAACTAATAGACAGATAAAGGAAAAAAAAGGACCTGCGAAATTAAACCTAGCAAAAATTGATCCTATTTGACCTCGCCTGCTTTCTAAGCGCTGGACCCGTTTTTTTATTTTTATATGTGATCTACCCACGTATTTAACTTCAAACTTGATCGGACCCTTTGATCAAATTTGACCCTTAATTAACATAAATCACCCTAAATGTAAACCAAACCCTTATTGAGACAACCCCTAGTTGACCTGACTCCGTACTTGACGTGACTCTTTTACAGGTATACATAACTTATTTGTTTAGTAGAGTTGGTAGAGTTTGCTAACATTATTAATAAGACAAAATAGGGAGAAATTTATAATCTACAAAGAAAATGCAAAATATTGTATTCTTGCCTTATTGAGTAATTAAACCCTACCATGTAAAGTTTATTTCAACTCTAGGGGATCCAAATGCTGTATGAAATATATATGCCAAAATTAGTAAGTGTATGCGAATATTAGCAGTCTTTTTGGGACGATCGATAAAGAAAGTTTTAACAATCTTTAGAGAATGGTGGGAGTATATCTTTTTTTCATTACATTCATTTTGGAAAATTCCTTAGTAATTTGAATTTAGGTCATTTAACTCGTAGATGATAGGAAATTATTAATTTAGTATAAATAAGACAAATATAGTTTCATACACCCGGGTTAAAGTTTGTAAAGTGAATGGATAAGATATTGTTAATTTACATGTGACCCGTATTAACCCAGTTATGATCTTCTGAAATACAATGAGATCTTTGTATATATTAACCTCAAACTTCATCCCACCCGTTGATCAAATTTGACTTAACACAAATCACCCTAAATTCAAACCAAACACTTATTGAGACTGCCAAGCCAAGCGTGGTGCAACCTGCTCACCCAATAATCATGATTGTCAAGCTAAGCCAATTCAACTAATCTATTCCCATGGTGGAGGGGTGGTGCCCAATTTTTCAAGCAGCTCAAAACGCGAGTTGCTCTTACCTATTTAAGCTACACACTATTTGAATGATTAACTCCAAAAAATTGATTTGATTTTATTAGTTTTGATGTTGTTACTTAGACCATTAATAGTGTAGTATTAACGGATGATACTCTAATCACAAATAATTTAAATGAGTTTATTTCATTTTCTTGGATTTGATGAATATAGTAATTACTGGTAAATTAGGAAGTTGATGTTTATATGAATGAAAATCTTCATTTCAAGAATTTGAATACATTGAGATCCCATCAATTGGAATTTAGGCTAATTAACCCGTAGGTGGTAAGACATTAGTAAATACGAATACGACAACAATAGTTCTCATACACCCGTGTTAAAGTTTATAATTAAAGTGATTATTGTCGTTATAGATTGACGAATACTCTAGTAAGAGAAGTAAAATTATATATTCACAACGATTAGAAGTTTACATTGATTATTAAATAAATTTATTCATCCTTATACTTATGCCCGTGTAGTAACGTACGTGTAAATTGGAAGTGTAAAATTATTTCCTTTTTGTACTATACTTGTACGATGCTATTGAATAATGTTAATAGAATCGTTACTTACCCAACCGTATTTTACTTAACCGACATGTTTATCATTACAAAGTAGTAAATGTGAAATAAAATAAAAAAATTACAGTCATTAGATTATAGTATTAATATAATCTGATTTTTTAAATCCATATCCTCACTTGTTAATCTTAGCCCGACACTTAAAAGGTGAGTGATTTATGTTAACTTATTTTTGTAGCTACATTGAATGTTGTTCAACCCGTAGATATTTGTTAGTTGAAAGAATTAGAATACTATTAGTTCCACAAAAATGTAGTTCAAGTTAACATCTTCCTCTTATTATACATATTTTTTCTTTTTGGTTTACTTGTGAGACATAGTCCTTTCGTCTTTCTTTATACACCCCATCACCTTTAGCACTTGAATTAAGGTCCTTTGTTATAATTGTTGAAGATAGTGAGTGATTTGTTTATTATTTTTGAAAATAATGAGTGATTTGTTTATTATATTTGTAGATATTAGGGTGTTGATATGTGGTGAAAACTTACTCCATGTAGTAAGTTTTGAAATGGGGTATTTGAATAAAGACACCCTCAAAAGGAAAGTGGGGCGTTAAAGGAAGACGGACATGTTCACACTCAACAAAACCCGTTGACCCAATTTGACCGTATTTTTAATTTAGCTAATGTAACTCGTACTTGACCCATCCGTTGTACAGGTTTAGACAACTTAATTTTTAATAGCATATTAAAGTCAACGTCCAAGACCATAAAAGAAATGCGTATTATGTCAAAGCTAGAAATCATGACTCTGAGCTCTGGAAAGGAATCATCAAGGTCAGGGATGCAATTCTAGCTAACACAGATTCAGCTGATCATGCAAATCAGACTCTGCTGTCATGGAGTAAAGGGGAGAAATTTCAAGTGGCAAAGGCATATGAATTTTTCAGAAATAAGTACAGGAGGGAGGGGAAATACAAGATCATATGGGATGCTATGTGTTTTCCCAAGCACAGCTTCATATCCAACATAGCAAGTCAAGGTGCCCTGCCTACTAAAGACAATCTGATAAAAAGAGGACTGGTTATTATCAACAGATGCAGCCTTTGTAGGGCTAATCTCAAGACTCGCCAGCATCTCTTCTTTCACTGTCCCTTTTCAGAGGAACTTTAGAATAGATTTAAGAGTTGGCTGAACTTAAGCACTGAAGCTACGACTCTTGCAGGGAGTTTGAAGTGGATAAGCAGGAAAGCAAAGAGAAAACATTGGAAGAGTAAATGGTTGAAGTGTAGTCTCATTACTACAGTTTACTTGATTTAGTTTGAGAGAAATTCAAGAATTTTCAGGGATGAAGAGCATAGTTTGATTGGTTAGTGTTTAGAATGAAATTCATTGTATGTGTTAGGGTCTTTAGGTATCTTAATGACAATGTTAGTGAGGAAAATGTAGATTTCCTAAATATGTAAGATACCTAGTGGTTTCTCTTTTTTGTAAGCTCTTTGTTTTATCTCCCCAAATTGGATGAATAAAACTACTAATTTGCTTGCAAAAAAAAAAAGTATCAACGAGGAAAAGTGACATTACAAGTTTTCCTATTATATATACATTCGATCAACTATCCTCCAACTTACTAAGCAATTCCATTTTCCACACTATACTCGCTCTCAACTAACCATTTTTTAATCAATATCTCGAGACCTCCCACTCTCCCCCTGAAGAAAAAAAAAATAGTACAAGAGAAGATGTTATTCTTTTCCCAAAAAGTGCTAATGTGATTACTCCTGATAAATAGTTGTGTTAGATAAATCGAAATCATGGAAGGGTGTTAGAGTTGACCTTTTTCTTTCATTCATTTTGTAATTAATAATGTTTTTCCGTAACGAAATGAAACATCATGTTATTGAGTTACAAGAAAATGTATTCAAGTGAGTATGAACTAAACATATTTAACTTTTTCACTTAGTTTTGAATATTAATCCCTCCACCTAATTAAGCATTTTCACTTTCCTTAATATAAGCTTTATCACCATTTCCTACTGCAAATCTTGAGAACCACGGAAAAAAAAAACATGAGAATGTAGAATATTCTATTTTTGTGTAAAATATGTTATTCTTTTGCCCTAAAATTGTTAATATTATTATTCCTTAGGTTGTACAGATCCAAATAATAAAAGTATACTAGTTTACTACTCGGGTTACGCCCGGAATAAATTTTATCATTTTATTTCTTTGTGAACAAATAACTTTATCAATAAATTTTATCATTTATAAAATTTTCACTTTCGATATAGATGATGTGATTCCAATTCAAATAAGTAATAAGGAAGGTACAAAATAATAAGGTAAAGATGAAATCAATTAATCGTAAATATCGATTTTTTATAATAAAAAATATTGTGAAATTTTTTGATATGCAAAACGTCACTTAGTGGTCGTTTGGTTGCCACTCAAAATCATGGGAATTCAGAAATCCCATGAATTAAATTTTTTGAAGTTGTTTGGTTGCCTAAAATCATGGGAATTGGGAAATCATGGGAATTTCCAATTCCTACAAAATGGAGGAATTAGCTTACCTAGCCCCCCTTTGGTAATTGGCAATTCCTGTGGGAATTCAATTCCTACATGCAACCAAACAGTTTTGAGAAGTTCATGTGAATTTCTACAACATGGGAAGTGGGAATTCATGGGCATTCCGAATTCCCGTATGCAACCAAACGACCACTTATATGTAATCATGGATAGAATGTCCATTGATACTCTCTATCATAAAAAAAACATTTTACATGAAGTTTTTGTTGGAGTTTGGTAATCAACAAGGTATAACTAAGGACAACGGCGGACCGCGTCTTTGTGAAGTCGGGCCGCGCACGAAGGGATAAAAGAGGAGGAACAGAAGCTTGGCCGTGGACCGCGCGTGGCAGCTCGACTGATCGCGCCTGGAGCTCCGCGGACCGAGGTGGTTGTCTCGGCGGACCGCCGAGTGATGTCGGCGGTCTTACGCAAGTTTCCTTAATTCTTTTTTCGTGTCGTTGTTTCCTTAGGGGACTGTATATAAGTCATTGGCTCTCATACCCTAGACACAAGAATATAGACAAGAGTCCGATAAATTCCCAAGGTGTCAAAGTGAGATCCCTTTGAGTTTAGATCGTGCGTACGGGGCTTGTTATACCAACCAGATTTCTATAGTGCAGAGGAGGTTCGGTGTTGTGTAACCTGGAGGGCGACCACCAAGAGGAGCTTGCACCGTGGCTCGGCGAAACCGTCTTTAAGTACAGAGGCCTTAAAACCTCGGCACAACAATTCCGCGATTCGATCCGATCGTCAGATAAGTCAGATTAACTCCTTTCTTTCCAACAATCTTAAAGACGATTTGTGTAGTTAATTTGACTGTGGTGCAAAACCCTAGCAACGGGGTTTGTGTATGTTTCGAATTGGCGTGCTTTACTCACTTGTGGTTCGATAGTAATTGTATGCATGTTAATTGCTTACTGATGTGCTACTAATCAAGCTTGTATGTTGCGCGTATGATGAATGCTCAAAGACTACTTACCGTAACGACGCAAAGACGCATGATTTAAGCTATAAGCTGTTAGTGATTTGGTATGCCAATCATATGCTTTTATATTGCTAGTTAGATGCGCCGAAGCATGTTGTTTCTGTTAATAAGATCAATATGTGTTTTGTATGGTAATCTTTCTCAGCATGGTTGCCGTAAGATTTGTCAAGTTCAAGGGATTCTTAGAAGTCTTTGTTTTTGTTTTTACTGATTTGTGCGGCTGCTGATTTTTTTCTAAGCAAGTTTGGTTGTCTTGTGCGTTCGTGTGTTTATTCCATGACGGGAAAGCTTGGTGCAGGTTTGGCTTATATAAACTAATTAAGCTACAAATTGTTTGATCAAGTAAATCAGACTGTAGGAAGGGTTGTGCATGATCTAAAGATTTGCTGTACTATTACTTTTAAGTGTATGGTTTGTCTACTCACAAGGAGACATGTTTTTCCCAAACCCGTGTAGCTATATGATCCTTTGTATCATGTACGTATTGGCCAAGTTTTGGTTTGCACTCTGTTGTTTGTTTTTCGTGAGTTTCGTGTAAACATAAGAGGGGTTAGTGACTCCTAATTTGTTGATCAATTAGTAAACTTGTGAGTTGAGCTAATGAGGTTAGAAACTCTGTTGATACATTGTAAGAGTAGCTGTTGTACAAATTTTGTGCCAATTGTTGTACAAGAAAATAAATGAAGAAGTGGGATATCTAATGATTGTTTTTGTCGATGATCGAGGTAAATTTATGAATCGGGATCGGACATCATGCAAGGTTGGAATGTGCGAAAAGGAGCTCGATTAAGAAAAGTTGACCCCTCGTTCTTGGGAAAGATGCTAAAATCTGATCTCGTAGGATTACAATCATCAGATAAATATACTTTTGTGGTATATGCATGATTCGTATAATTTGCATGTTGTTTGGTGTTGTATATTTACATATAATTCCATGTTAAGAGTAAGAATAAAAACTTGTTTTCGGTTACTTGTGTACGTACCCATTATTACTTTTGTTTAAAGTATGGTTAATGTGGTAAAAACCTAAGGTTGTTAACCAGTAATGGTTGAGGTTATGTGAGTGACAAGTCTAAAGTTGTCATGTATTGTGACGAACTTGTAGTGACTGGGCCGGATAACATGTTTTGATGTTCTGATTACTCTTAGAGTTGTTTGTTGTGTTCGGTGTGAATCTCGTGAATGTTGTATGCTAGAAGTACATGTGAATGTGATTAGAGAGTTGAACACAAAGTTGTAAACTCTTGTGGGTTGTTGTTTGATTACTATGATTGTTTTAAATTCTACTTAAAACGGTATTCAATTAACATGTATCTCTTGAGTGATTAAATTCCCTCTCTGTATGCTCTATTTGAGATAGATTGAACACAAGATAACATAGTTCTAATCTTATTGATGTAGAGAGTCTATGTGTTGTAATTCAATTCTAAACTTCGAGTTCTAATGTGGGGGTAATTCTTGTAGCCTTATGAGTGGTTAGAGTGCCCCTTGATACGTTTGGTCAGTAAAAACCTTTGTAGTTCTAAGGTGTGTTATTACATGTTTGGTAAACTTGTTAACTATGGGGGTTATCTGTTTTATAAGTTACTGTGTATTTAACTGATCAGTTAGTTGTTGGGTTACTTGTTCAATTGAGCCAAGTGAAACCCTGAAATGTATTATACATGTGTGCTGTTATAATCATAACCTGACTCAGTGTAGACCCTTTTGTTCTGGTATGACCAAGTGAACAGTTTGACCAATCGTAGATACTAGTGGAGCTAGTTGAGAACTCATGAGAAGTCAGAATATTAAGATAAACCTGAATTTGAGGTTGAGTCCTTTGGATAGTTCAGCTAGCGATTTAATTCATTATGCAGGAGTAAGTCAGATTTGTGACTTGTTTTATCCTAAGATGTATATGTGATGAACTTGTAGTGTAAAATACATATTAATTAAGACACTTTTATCTGAATAAGCTTTGTAAGTTGTCAAGTCAAATACATGATTTGTTTGTTTGTTCTTAATGCAATAGATTCTTTTGAGAGTTGTATTTGTTTGAACAAACTAAACTAGAAGCTGTACATCGTTGAGATTGTGATGGATCTTATTTAAAATGTGTGTTTGGATGATTCGCATGTTGTTTGATAAGGGTGGTAAAATAAGCTTTGCCTTTACTCTGTGACTGCGTTTGCAACCTTATATGCTTATATAAGCTATTTAGCTGTCCTGTGTGGGTCATACATTGCTGGTATGTTGAGACCTGTTAAGCCTTGGTGTGCAAACCTTAAGAGTCCCTGTATTTCGAACAAACAATGATTTGAATAGAACTTAAACCATTGTAACTGGGTTCAATCTGGAGTATTGGAGTGTCAGGTATACACATATACTACGATTGATAAGTTAAGCTTTATGGTTGTGAGTGTACTTGTGTGTAAATCATTGATGAATGGATCATTGTGGTTGATAAGTTGATTGTAGGATCTAACTGTATGTCAATTTGTTAAGTGAAACAGTTTCTAAAATACATCTCAAGATGACTATGTTTAAATTTGATGGTTTGAGGCCGTGAGTCAAGATCATGTAGTCATTGATGTTGAGTTGAGAGTTGCTCTCTTAAGGAGTAGATGGGTAGAAGACTTAACTCATATAATGTATCTTCTCTTGTATATATCGTTTATGGATCTTTTCTTTGTGAAAATTGAGGAATGAATTTCTTAGGGAACTATACACATCCTATCTTGGTATGTCCTATGTAGACTAAGAAGTACACATGTTTCCTAAAGCATTTTTGAAATAATGCTTGAGTGGTTGGTGATGTGGCGTAAATGTGGTGTGTTAATTCGATTGATTTAGGCGCCTTAGTGTCTATTTGGGCATGGTTTTATCGTGATTCGTAGACCACACCACTCGGAGTATTTTTGGAGATTATTCGTTGGTTTTACGAGTTTTTGGTGGCCGTCGACCCTTTTGGTGAGTCTCGGACAATACTAGGGGATCAAGCTACAAGTTGGAGCAAGATTCGAGGAGAAGGTAGCTTGACCACACTGCGAAAACCACACACCATCACCTCCAACTTCACTGGATTATAACTCTCTAACCAGAAAATATTTTGCATAAATTCCAATTGAAGTGGAAAGTTCATCGTCTTAGCTTTCCAACGATATATTATGAGCTCAAAATGAAGTTCGGAGATGAGAGTTATGCCCGTTCCAAGATTGCCCTACGCACAGTTCCTCGACTCGAGGATCATGATCATCATCCTCGACTCGAGGTCTTTTCTCCTCGACTCGAGGATAGGCGACAGGAGGGGTATTTTGAATACCAATATTCTCGAATCGAGAGAGGGTACCCTCGAGTCGAGAGTTCCGTCGCTCGACTCGAGAGTTTGTTTCCTCGAGTCGGGAAAGTCAGCTTCCGGGAAGCTTCCTAGAGGCTAATGGCGGTTTCTTTTGCCTAAATATCTATTTTGTTTTCTAGTATTTTTGTACTTATCTTGAATAAAGGGGCATGAACCCCTCCCTAGTTTGTATCACTTTTCATATTATCATTTTCCAAGTAGTTTCATATTTTAGAGAGAGAATTAAGGAGAGATTAAGAGTTTTATTATGTATTTCATCTCAAATATTATTGTAATAATTAGTATGGAAGGCTAATCACCTTCTAAGTCCATAGTGTAATCAAATTCTCTCATCCTATGTATTAGTAATATTTTCTTCTCTCTAATTTGCCTTTAATTTCATGGTAATCAATTTCTTGTTCTTCAATTGCTTGATTTACCCTTATTTTCTCTAATTGGTTGATTAGATTGAATTGGGTATTTCTTATGCTTGATTTTTAATTGATGGTCATTGATTATTAATCCTAAAGGAAGCAACTTTCACATGTTTAGTGTATGGTTATGACTAACTTGTGATTGGGGAATTGATTAGGAAACTAATAGATTAGATTTGATTAGTGTCGCGGTTGCGGCTAATTAGATACTAATTTGGGTTGTTGTTAATCTTTTAT
>JBBYHQ010028267.1:0-33673 GCA_038382645.1 Spergularia azorica | reverse complement strand
AACTGCTGTACCCTGTGTATAATGTCCTCTGTGTTTGACAGTTCACATTTTCCTCCTGTAAGTTTCTCAAACATCTCGAGCAAAATCCTCTTCACAGTGAAGTTATCAGATACACATATCCAGAACCTTTCTGTGAAATGCTCCATTACTGATGCATTACTGTACAGCTGCCGCGCCAATGTTGTTTTTCCAAGGCCTGTTTACACAAGATCAGTGTAATGTCAAGCTAAACAAATTTTGCCAGACATTTTAAAAACAGTTAACTGACCAACTTTGAATTAGTTCATTGTGATCAGATCTGAAAATCAAAATTACGAAAAATCTTTGGCTCCATTGAAAATGAACACGAAATTTAAACAACTAACAACAAGATTGTAAATATATCACTATTAACTCCCATTCCAACAATGACAATAGTTGAGATTTCCTCATCATTGTTAGGAAAACATAGCAATTTTGTAAGTTCATCCTGGTCACGTTGCCTTCCAACAAAATCAAAACTATGAGCAACAGCCAACTCTCTAACTTCATCCAAACTCTCATGAATGTTTGTCTCTAAATCGTCTCCTCGAAAATGCACCCGTCCTCTCACCGGAGTTGCAGCCATTTCTACTGGCTTAATACCAAGTTTTGCAGCATCCTTGTACAAGTTGTCAAATGACTTAAGAATACCCTCCACTTTGCTAGAGATACTAAACCGAAAAGCGACAACTTTCCACATTTTAAATGAGATAGCGTCACGAGATGGTACGTTAACATTATCACTAGCGCCCCCACTACATAATTTCTTGAAAAGAGAAATTCTTTTAAGCTCAATGAAATTAGCCAACACTTTGCTAGATCTCTTGTGTAGTGTTTCGAAGGCGTAGTCATCCATGACATCATCAGCAAAGTAAGCTAAATCCATGACTCTTCTAAGCCAAGCATTGACAATCTGTGAGTTTGACGCTTCACCTCTATTATTAGTATTATTGCTCGTATGATGGTTCGATCTCGAGACGTCGTGGAGGAAAGCTTGTATGTAGGTGAATTCTTCCTTAAGTTTCTCAAGCTGCCTTTTTAATTCCCATGCTAACTTCATTTGCTCCAAGGGACGTGCTACCACTAGCTTTGCTATTTCCTTAGCTGCATCCACATAAAGTTCTTCCATAGATTTTTTTTTTTTTTTAAAAAATACGGCCGGTGGGCGAGGAGGGAGCGAATAGGGGCGGTCGCCGCCCCGTCACTGAAAAAAAAAAAATCAAAGCAAATTTATGAAAATTGTTTGTGGCTACCTAATAACTCCGAAAACTATTTTTTTGATGTTATTGGCATTGTGACATAGTTCATTATTTTTAAAGTATAATAATGGAGTACCGAGTACGTACAAAAATTTGGTTTGGTTGAGAAATTAAATTGATTGAAAATGAGAAAGATCAAGGAAATGGGACAAATGGGGTCAGTGGCTAACTGGCTATAGTAATCCCAAAAGAAAATTTTGGCAACTTTTGCTATAGGAAAGCTCCTTTGGGTTAGTGTTGACTCTTTAGCTACTTAGCAACTTCCTTGTATTAGAATGACTAGTCTCAAGAGCTACATACAAAGGCAAGTTTTCATCCCGACGAGTGTTGGATCATGCTAGCATCGCTAACTTTTATCAATTGAGTTAATCGACATTGATCTATAATGGTTTGACAAAAGCTCCATCTATATGATTTGAGTATGTCTATATGTTGACGGTATTTAATTTCGTGAATTCTTTGACATATTTTGCCTTTTGCAAGTCGGTTGAATTGTAAAGTTCGAAACTAAAACAATTGAGATTTTCTTGGAGAATGGATGCAGTTATAATGGTGTTATTTTTTCAAATATTAATGACCTATTTAGCTTTTCGAACAACGACTTGAGCCCATAATAATAATAGTTAGTCTTTCTAAAAAAATGTTTGTAAGTTGAAGGCCGGGCTTGATTAGTCATTGCATTCTATGCAACATACATCATCATCATTTCAAGGGATGTGATTCTTATTCAGCAAATTCGATAGAGGCTGATGAAATAAGGATCAATATCACATATGTACATTGTTTTTGAAGCATTCATAGTTCACAAGTTTGCATGCATAACTCATAATAATAATAATACTTCACACGTATATGGTATAGTATAAACATGTCGAATTGAAAAAGCATCACAATCTGCAATAAGTTATTTTATTAAGTTTATACGCTTAATTTGTTGACTCTAAGTACTTGACAATTTCGGATACGTATATCGGTGTAAATTTGTGTATTTTTGGACCAACCAAAATTCCTTCTATAGTTTTATTTGTTTGATTATTATGTCATTTGATTTGGTTAGACTTTCTCCCATACAGACCATTATACAAGAGTGAAGATACAAGAGGAATATACTAAACAAAAGTCAACTCATTTGAGAGGGAGATTTTAAAAATTCATGCATAGCAATTTGCTATGTAAATAAACATTAGCACAAAACATCGGCTACATCCTACATTCCATAAACCTCAAAACCATGGTTTCATTAAGCTGTTTTCTACCTTCTTGATCACAACTTGTCACATTTACCTTATTAAAAAATGTAATTTCAGCTAGCATATACATCGACTTCGACGTAGGTGTACCATATAAATACAACCATCATAAACTTCATCATCATTTCAGCACATTCTCAAAAACTAAGCTTTATTCTCTAAATCTTCTCAATTACATTTCAACTTTTTTTTAACACCTTTGGAAAACTAAACATAATAAGTTAACCATGTCATCTAAGGTCAGCCACGTCGATGACGTTGAACTCGCAAAAATGGAAGAAGGGTCAATCAGAGGAACCCGACCTGAACCGCCTGTTACTTCCTCCGAGCCCACCGCAAACGTCTCAATTAATCAATTGGCGTCTACATTGCAAAAGGTGACCACTCATATATCTGAAAACACTATTTACCTAGCAAATAATTATTTCTCGAGTTATTACTAATTAACTAATCGAAATAATTAACATGGTTCGTTCTCTTACTTTATTTGTTGGGATATTATCCAGGGTACCCTTAAGGTTCCCGACTTTATCCGTGGTACCCTTGAGGTTTCCGAAATTCCCACGGTACCCCTGAGGTTTGCGTTTTGCCTAAAAGTGTAACGGAAATTTAACACCGCTAACTAATTGTGATATTTAAGGATTAATTAACTCTTAACTATTTAATCTAAATAACAAAAAAAAAAATTGCCCAAACTCTCAGACTTTTCTCTCTCCGCCCCACCCAACCCTTTCCCACCGCCACTGAACCCGACCCACACCGCCACGGCGCCACCCAACCCCGACCAGATTGTGCCTTCGTTGAAGCTACCTAGACGATTGCCAGTGGAAGGGGAGGAGAGGGAGTGAAAAAAAAAACGAGGAGAAAGAAAGAGACATAGAGGAGACATGGAGGATAAATGAGAAATAAAGAATGAGGAATTGTGGCGGAGAAGAGGGAGGCGTTGGGGGTGATAATGGGGGTTTGGGTCGCCGAAGGAAGGGAATCGTGGTCGTGGAGTTTGAGGCGGGAGTGGCGGTGGTAAATGCTGGTGGTGGTGGTGGTGGTGGCTCGGGGAGCGAGAGGTGGGGATAGAGGGAGGAGAGAGAAAAAAGTGTGCGTGGAGGTCTGATTGATCTTATCATATTTTTCTTTTTGTTTTTATTTAGTTATTAAATTAAATAAGCTATAGTTAATCTCTAAATATAATAATTAGCTAACGGTGTCAATTTTCCGTTACATTTTTAAGCAAAACGCAAACCTCAGGGGTACCGTGGGAATTTCGGAAACCTCAAGGATATCATGGATAAAGTCGGGAACCTCAGGGGTACCTTGGATAATATCCCTTATTTGTTTATGTCGTGCAGTTCTTAGTCGAGGTCTTGGGTACGTATTTTCTAGTCTTTTTAGGATGCGGAGCAATTGTCGTAGACAAAATCAATGGCTCGGTAACATTCCCGGGAATATGCGTGACTTGGGGACTAGTCATCATGATTGTGGTTTACACATTCGAACATATTTCTTGCCATTTTAACCCAGCAGTCACCATTACTTATGCTCTTCTAAGAGGCTTCCCTTGGAAGCAGGTACGTAAACTTTAGCCTGATAGTTATAAATTGCGATGGTTGCACCAAAGAGTTTCACTAATATCCGACTCTAGTTGAATTTTTGAACTAATTATTATGATGTCAACGCTAATTATTGTAGGTTCCTTTGTACATTGGTGCACAATTATTGGGGTCTACTCTTGCTAGTGGCACTTTGGACCTTCTATTTGACATAACACCTGAGGCGTTCTTTGGAAGTGCACCATCAGGGTCCGATGCACAATCTTTGGTCATGGAAATCATCATTTCTTTCATCCTCATGTTCGTCATCTTCAGCACTGCCTTCGACGATAGAGCGGTACGTAATAGACTTCGTTCTTATGAAGCAATAAGTCGATAAAACCATTCTATATCAAGACATATTACATCTTTGAACTTTACGCGCACAATTCACCTTAAAACTTAAAACTCGATTCCAAACCTCCAAGGCTCTAACTTATCAGTTTTATCACATACACTTTTGTTGACCCTTTGCCTCTTCCTTTGTCCAGCATAACCAATTCGCCGGAGTTGCTATTGGGATGACGATTCTCATAAACGCATTGGTCGCAGGGTAAGTTCCTTTACTCGATTGTTATCTTTTTGACCATTCCTCATTTGATATCGTTTTCTATTTTCAATTTCGACTTTGCTAAAACCGAAAATCAAGTTTCATCAATTTTTAAAACGCAAAAGAATTGGAAATTGCAAACAGACAATAATATCAATAAAAACATGCTTTCAAACGTCATCAACTCATCAATCATCATGTGTATATGTTGAACAGAACAATCTCAGGAGCATCAATGAATCCTGCATAAGTATTGGGCCAGCAATTGTGAAGCACACCTACAAAGGGCTTTGGATTTATGTAGTCGGTCCAACTGTTGGGTGCATAGCTGGTGGAGTTGCGTATAAGACAATCAAACATATGGACCAATTCTCATCTGAACTCATACTCATAGATACCACATCCTTTAAGAAAATGTCCACCAATTGTCTCACTATCTTGAAGGGCAAATTCTTTGATGCATTTC
Source organism: Spergularia azorica (assembly GCA_038382645.1). Lineage (NCBI taxonomy): Eukaryota > Viridiplantae > Streptophyta > Magnoliopsida > Caryophyllales > Caryophyllaceae > Spergularia > Spergularia azorica. The sequence continues at coordinate 28,541 of JBBYHQ010028267.1, read as the reverse complement.
ATAAAGTTCACTAAGATTATACACCGTATATAAACACCCAAATTGTTTAGGTTTTGAACATGTAGTACAAAGATGCAACAATTCTTGCTTCTTTGGTCTTTCGATATGTGTAATCTATTGTATATTAATGTTCATATATATGATGTATGTGACGACGATAAAGTGCACGTAGGTAATGAAATGTTCTTTGAAAGCATGTCAAATGAAAAAAGACATTTCCCAACATTCGCAATGTTCATCTTTTCATAACGGAAATAAAAAAGAACGTTATTTTCATTTAGTTAAGGTCTTATAGACACTATATCAAATATGACACCGTCACTTTTTTATCCGAGTACATGTTACTTTCCGTCAAATAACTTGGGTACGAGCCTAGCAGCTATAATGTCAAACAATTACTGCTCCATAATTACGGCATGAAATAAACAACAAACTTGAAATCATTTTGTTAGTTTGAATGTTGCAACAATGATAAACCTTTTGGCACATTTTTCAAGAAAATACTCCTCATTAAACACCAACATTCATTCTTTTGAATTCAGAATTTTTGTACACCAATAAACTCATAGTGGACTTTAACCACCTTTAACTACTTCTAGTTGACTCATTGTTAAAAAAAAAAAAAACACACAAAAAAAAACAATTGTAAAAAAAAAAAATTTGGGGAAAAAAAAGAAAAAGAAAAAAAAAAGAAGTATTCATCAGTTGATCATGTTCATCACCTGTTCTTACACACACTTCTCACTTCTTTCTCATTCTTAAACCCTAATTCCCAAGAAAATCCCCAATTCAAAAAATTAGGGTTTGTAATCTTTTTCTCTATCTCCTCATTCAATCGTAATCAAGCACAGAAATCTTCACCTACACGCCTCAGAAAAATCAGAAAATGGGAGACGAGGTGGAGCGATTAGGATCGGAGGAATCGCCGGCGATAGAATCGACGATGAAAGACGAACTATGCATGGAGATCGATCCGCCGTTCAAAGAAAACGCCGCCACCGCCGAAGACTGGCGGAAGGCGCTCAACAAGGTTGTTCCCGCCGTCGTCGTCCTCCGCACCACCGCGTGTCGCGCGTTTGATACTGAAGCTGCTGGTGCTAGTTACGCTACCGGTTTCGTCGTCGATAAGCGACGCGGTATTATACTTACTAATCGCCACGTTGTTAAACCAGGTACAAATTGGAATTCTAATTGTGTGTTTTTTTTTTGTGGTTTGGATTTGTGGTAGAGTTGATCACTTGATTGAATTGAGAATCGTGTTGTAGAAGTTTCGTTTTCGGCGAAAATTGGATTGGATGAATGAATGTTTTATACTCCGCAAATTGTACTCACCAATTGGAATTTTATTTATGTTTTTTTGTGGTTTGGATTTGTAGTAGAGTTGATCACTTGATTGAATTGTGTTTCGTGTAGTAGAAGTTTCATTTTCGGTTAAAATTGGATTGGATTGGATGAATGAGTGTTTTATGTTTTTTGTTTGATGATGTAATTGTGAATTGTGAAGTTGATTGAGGTTTGTGTGTTGGTAGAATTGGAGTGAGGAATTGATGAAATGTGGTTTTCGCAGGACCGGTTGTGGCGGAAGCGATGTTTTTGAATAGGGAAGAGATTCCTGTTTATCCAGTTTATAGAGATCCGGTGAGTGGGAATTTTTTGTTCCTTTCTTGAAAAGTTTCGTATGTTCTTTTGCTTTTGGTTAGATTCTGTATGGGATGTTTAGTAAAAAAAGGAACCATCTTTAGATATTTCGGCTGAAAAAGGAGGAATCTTGTCTTGTGGAAATGATTTGAATGTGTATGATCATGGAATTGGATTCTAGTTTGAAGGGAATATGATGGCGATGCGGGATGCTTTGGTTTGCTTATTGGTGTTTTTGTTGCATTTTTATGCTTTTTTTTGAGGAACTTTGTCAATAGTTTAGAGAAAGAGCGGTGTTATTGTATCGGCTTTTGAATATGATGACTTTTGAGGTGTCGCGGTTCTTCATAGTTGTGATTTTGCCCACCCACATTGGAAGGATCTGTGGACAGCCCCAGCATGGTCGAACACTCACTCCCTGAATTCCATGAATGTCCGACCGGCATTATAGTCCACATGGTGTACAGCTGCTGCCTGTTAGTGCTTTTATATCTGACATTGGGTTATATGTTAGTAGTGAACTTGTATTGTTGTTCCTATATTATATGAAAGTATGATAATGGTCCTGAAATACAAACATTTACATGGGTGTAACGGAGTTAAGTTCAAGACTTTTTTGGGTTAGATTGTGTATGTTTTTGCTGACTCGTGCTGCGAAATCAAGATTTTCAGCAATTGACTGCTTCTTTACATAAAGCTCAGACAGTTAGTGAAGCGTTTTTGCTTTATACCATGTACCCCAAGGCCAAAGAAAGTCTTCGGCTCCACTGGACCTGAAAATAGTAATTGGCGTGCCTCATTATAGTGCAAAAAAAAAAATGAATGTAGTTTTTGAAATGTATCAAGAAGTGCATACTAGTACTACAGAGAGCAGAGTTTGGGGCACCTTAATCTTAATGTGATATGAAATAAACATAACGTTTACGGGCTATGACGGTGTTTTGAAGACAAAAGGCTCAAACATCCATAACATATCTCACAGTTGCCATGTGTTCGGAACCATGTGATGAAGCCCAATACTTTCTGAATCTTGCTGTTGTCAGTCATCTGTGTATTGCTAATACAGTGATGCTTGTCTTTCTCTTCAGGTCCATGATTTTGGCTTTTTTCGCTATGATCCACAACAAATTCGGTTTCTGAACTATGAAGAGATACCGCTTGCCCCTGAGTGTGCTTGTGTTGGACTTGAAATCAGGGTTGTTGGTAATGATAGTGGAGAAAAGGTAACTTCTTTTTCTTTCTTTCTTTTTTTCCCCCGCTTGGTTTTGTACTACCAATATTCCTCTATTTGGTCTTATGCCTGTTTTTCCCTTGACGATATTTCTCTCGTGCAGGTATCCATTTTAGCTGGCACTATTGCCCGTCTTGACAGGGATGCTCCCCACTACAAAAAGTATGTGCTCTACTCACTGTTAATAATTTAGTAGTATAGGTCGAGTGAACTCGTCCAATAATAAAACAGAAAGGCCGTAGAAGAAGCCTATTTTTTGCCGATAGTAAAGTTCTATGTGAAGATGTAAAGCTCCTTTGATAAATTTATTTGGACTTTGGAGGTCCTTGTTTGCGTAATATCTTTTCTCTCTGCAAAGTAATTCGTCCTTGTTTGCTTAATCTATTTGGACACTAATAGTACTACATCTCGCCACTTTCGTACTTTTTTCAACTTAAAATAAACTTGATCAGCGCTTTGATACAAATTATGACTGGTGTAATGTACTAATATAGATGCTTTGTCCCAGCTGTAGCTTATACGGATTAATTTTGTAGTCTGTAGATGTTTATATTTACTATACATCTGTTAGAGAGAATATTGTAGATGGATTTTGCATAGCCCTGATTGATTAGTCGGTAATTGGTCTGTGGCATTGATGTATGAAGGTTGTAGATCATAAGCCTCTCGCAAGTTAAAGATTGAAGGCAGTGTTAAGATTCAGACTGCAGAGGCTTTATGTTTCTTTGATTCAGTAAGAAAGTAGAGATAATCTGGTTGGAGGTATAGTTAGCCAGTCATGGAGGAGAATCAAAAATTTATCTTGTCCTGATTAATTGAGCTGGATTGTCTTTATTAGTTTTCCTTAGATTTTGGAGATTTCGAAATACTGGTCTGCGATAGCCCTTCTCAAATGAGCGGATGTTATATGTCAATTTATTGTCTTGAGTGAATAACTGAATAGTTGTTGACATAGCTTTAAGAAGAGTGGGTAGATTAGGAGTGGAGCTGGAGCTAAAGGAAGTTTTAGAATCTATTTTGAAGCTGCACATGTTGAAAACCAGCGATTTTGTTTTAGCTATTTTCTTCACTGTAGCAGTGGTTTGACGAAAACATGTGGTGTGCCAGTGGGCCTATTGGTATTTGTAATTCCATAGGAAGGACTTTTTGTTTTGTTACCCCAAAGTTCTCCTTTTGCCACCTCACAACTCTAATTGTAATAGGTGAACATTTGTTGGTATCAGTATGTCATTATTGTGGACTGTCGTTTTGTAAAACTTTGCTTGAAATGTTTATAATTGTGCTGTTTTCTTTATCCAGGGATGGCTACAATGACTTCAACACCTTTTATATGCAAGTAAGTAGCAGATCGACTTGGTGCTTTGGAGAGATTCAGTCTTATCTTTTTCACTGTGAGTACTGCTTGCATCTCAAATATTTGTCCCAATAATGAGGATTTTAATGTTTTCTTTCTTCTTTTGTTGCAGGCTGCTTCTGGTACTAAGGGTGGTTCAAGTGGTTCCCCTGTTATTGATTGGCAAGGAAGGGCTGTTGCTTTAAATGCTGGAAGCAAGTCGTCCAGCGCATCAGCTTTTTTCTTACCCTTGGAAAGAGTGAGTTCTGATTAGTCTTGTAACTTTTTCTTACCTATAAAATTTGAGGATCTTGTTTGTTGAATGGTTGATGTTATGACATGGAAACCTGGAACTAATTGTTTGATTAGCCAGCATTCAAGGTGCATACCTGGCTGAGTGACTAGATATTGCTGATGTTTAACGTGAAGCAGTTGCTTTACTATTTACCAATCTGTGTTGACTTTTGTCGTGAAGCACCCACATTGATCATTTGATGTCTCTGTTACTGTTTGTTGATGCTTGCTGTGAAGCATCCTCTTTAATAAGCTGTCTTTGTAGATGGTTTTCAAGGAGTTCTACCTTTTAATTATTAATTTTCGGTATGTTAATCTCGCAGGTAGTCAGGGCTCTTAGTTACCTCCAAAATGGTAGGGATTTGTCTCCAGGCGAATGGTCTGCTGTTACCATTCCTCGTGGTACGCTTCAGGTTTGTTATTGATTTTCTGGCTTATATTACATTTGCTATGTAGTATGTGGAAAGCTAGAGTTATTGCTGGCTCAAGCAGTCTATGATACGATACCTAGTTTGTTTTGTGTATTTTTTATTAGCACATGGCTTGGAATATATCTACAATGCGTTCTTGTTATTGCTATTGTTGATGGGAGACTTACCATTTAATTTACTAATGCTTGCCCTTGTGCTACTTTTCCAGGCCACTTTTGTTCACAAGGGTTTTGACGAGACATTTCGGCTTGGACTTCAATGTGATACAGAATTGGTATCTACCGAGCTTGAGTGTCCCTTTGTTTTTTTGTAGGTGCCATGGGTTGCATGTTTGCGACCACTAAAATATTAAGATATTTATGTGTTGTGTTGTGGTCTAATTAAGTAGATGGTTCGGCATGCATCACCGCCAGAAGAAACTGGAATGCTAATTGTTGACTCAGTGGTGAGTGGTCGGATTAATCAGAAGTAGAATATTGAGAGTTCCTTATTCAAGTTTTAGACTGAACCTCATACTTGTTCCAGGTTCCTGGTGGGCCAGCTCATAAGCATCTGGAAACCGGTGATGTGCTTGTCCGTGTTAATGGTGAAGTGAGTCAACCGAATTTTGCATTTAACTCTTTGTTTGGTCCAAATTACATTTGAGCTAATTGTGAGTGTTTTTTTTTTTTTTTTGCGAAGTGCACTTCATAGCCTCTGCCAAAGCTGTTACATGGTTAGTTTGTAAAATGTTGTGACTGTGTGAGTTATCCAGGTGTTACGTTTCCACTTGCCCTTTTAAAATCATAGTGTCAAAATACCTTTTGTGTTGCTTGTATTACTAATGTGCGTGTCTTTTCGTTCTTTTATCTTGCTGCAAAGTGTCCTAATCTAGAATGGGTGCCTTACAAGTGTTTAGTCAGTCATGACATGACATCTGTACATCTCTGGAGTTGTGCCAGTAGTATCTTAGTTCTAAGGACACATAATGCTTTTTCTAATTGCCGTTCCCTATTATACACACTTTGTTTTTTTTTTTTTTTTTTTTGTAGCCAAGCCTATCATAAGATACTTAATGATATGACAAATTTCTTATCAGTCTGTTTCAAAATTATCATTTACTTGGAGGATAATCAGTTATGTACTTCTGTTAAGAATAGCAGTAGCAGAAGGGCTTGGACTTGCATTTAACTTCAAATTTATATGCAGGTTATGACCCAGTTCCTGAAATTGGAGACTTTGTTGGACGATAATGTGAACCAAAAAATTGAATTGCAGATCGAAAGAGGCGGCACACCAGTTGCAGTTGATTTGGTGGTGAGCTTGCTTACTGGATACATTGTGCCACGTGTGGTTTTTAACAAGTTTTCTAGTGGCTGGGAATTACATAGAAGACTTTAGTAGAAGTCTGAAAAGATAGTTGTATATGGTATGACACAATGGACACAATGGACCAATTAGTGTTAGAGAGTACTGTCTCCCAATTATAGAATGGATTTGGAAACAATAGAGAGATTTGTTTGAAATAGTCTAACATGTCATTGAACCGACTAAGGGACGTTATGTCAAGTTATTATCACCAACACTTGTCATTCTTCCTATGTTACTGAGAGTTCTGGAAGGAGTCAGAAGAGTTTCCGGTGTTGGGCTTAGTTTAGACTGTTCTGCAGTTTGTGTTTTAGCAGCAGTCATGTGACCATATCCAAGCCTTCTGGGGGGCAATATAAATGTTGGATTGACATAGATGCTACCGACTTACCGTTGTTAGATGGTATGTTATCTGTAGTATGTATAATACAAATCTCCTGTGAATAATGTTTCAGGTTCAAGATTTACACTCAGTTACTCCAGATCGTTTCCTTGAAGTGAGTGGTGGAGTGATTCATTCTCTGTCCTATCAGCAGGTTGGTGCACGTTATATGAGATTCCTCATTGAGGATCATTTACCATAATTTTACTTTCTGTTTGTAGTGAATGATTGAAAGTCTTCGTGTAATATACTTCTGGGACGCTACTGTGTAATTAGGCTGTTGGTTATTACCTGGTGCTTGTGCCCAAAAGCAAAAGGAAACAAAATAAATCTATGTGGTGTGTTTACATGATGGGTGGGGACTGATTATTGTTCGAGTAATGCATCCTTTTTCTAAAAAAATTATTGTGCAATAGTTGGGTCAAAAACTTCCTCTTTTTCTTTATTTCAAATCAACCACCTTTCAGTTGGGTGAGTGGGTCTGTCTGTCCAAAGTTTCACAATTGATTTCTCAAATTTTTAAAACATTTTATTCTAGTAAATTTGATAAGTTGTTACAATATCAAGCCTTCTGTTGCTGGAGCCATGGATGTTTAATCCTCAAAGCTCTTAACTTTCTTGTGAGTTTTGATTTATGAGTTGACTCTTTCTTTCAAATTCCAATTTTTGCTTTGTCAGTGGAGTTGCTGAATCAGTTATGCTCTTTTGCAGGCTCGTAATTTCCCCTTTTTTTGTGGTCTTGTATATGTTGCGGAGCCTGGGTATGCCATTGTTTTAAAGTGCTTCTTTCTGCTTTTGTCTTTGTCATTCGTCTCTTAAAGAGTTTGCATCTTCTTGTTGGGAAGATGACAGATACATGCTTTTTAGAGCTGGAGTCCCCCGTCACGCCATTATAAGAAAGTTTGCTGGACAGGAGATATCATGTCTTGCAGAGCTCATCTCTGTCCTCTCGAAGCTATCTAGGGGTATCCGTGTTCCACTTGAATTTATAACTTACGTGGACCGACATCGAAGGAAGGTAAATATCACTTTTGGATATATGATAAAAGACCTTTACCAACCACCTTTTCTTTTGGATGATTGAGAAGTGAAGTTGAAGTCTGGAAGAAATCCAGGGAGAAGTTTTGTATATAAGTCTGTTCAAATCGGGCGTCTCCCAGTTTGATTACTATTCCAATCTTAACACGTTATTCTAGAACAGGAATTATTTTTTCTTTGATTTCTAAAAGTTGGTTTGGGTATCTGAATCGGCATATGCCTGGTTTTTTGGTGCCATAGGGAAGAGTGTCTCTCTCCGATGAAGTTGAATAGTCTCTATGCGCTTGAGTAGCATCACATTTGTCTTGCTCGTGCTCTTCTTCATTTTAGAGAATTTTGAAAAATCTTAGCTCTGTATTGTGCTTCTTGTTGTTTCGCACGCAGCTCTGTGTCACACAATATACATAATTCGATAACGATTGATTGTGGTTCCATCTCTCTGTATTTCACATCCCAGAGATTGGAGGTTGCTCTCTTCCCCCTCATCTCCTCTGTAACAGATATATATTCATATATGCTTTCATGGTTATCTGTACAATATAGAGTTGGTTTCAAATGTATGAAAAGAAGATGATGGCAATACTGCAATTGTCCAAAATCTTATCACACCAAAGCCCTTTCCCTTCATCATTGAGGCATTGCTAATTTAACCCTTAAATTTCAATTTGTTAATTACCACTTAGTCATATACATGCCAATTTTTACTCACCTCGTTGCGCCGTTCTTTCTTGTGTACGTAGTCGCTTGGTCAATGAGATAATGGTTGCACCTTGTTATTATTGTTGGTTTTACATTTGATGTATTGCAAAATTTGTTGCTGCAGTCAGTCTTGGTTACTGTTGACCGGCATGAATGGTACGCCCCTCCACGTATGTATACCCGCAATGACTGTAGTGGTTTATGGGTAGCAAGGCCTGCCTTGCCGTCAGAGTCCCCACTGCTGTTGCCCGCTCTCAATCATGTTAATGGTGGCACCAGCAATAACACTTTGTCGTTAGACAGCAAAGAGGCTTGTCTAATGGACTTTACGCATCAAGATAACAATCAAAAGCTACCTGATGGTGCTACTAGCATGGAGACTAATAGCGATCATGTCTCTGAGGAAGCCTGCTCCCGGGATGAGTCTGATACTGGGAGCAAAAAACGTAAAGTACAAGGGTGTGTGTCTGCTGATGGCCATCCTATAACTGATAACTCACAGGAATCTAGAAATGAGAAAGTGGAGGACTCTGGGATTTCAGAGAATGATAACTGCCAAGGTGCTACTGCTGCAGCATCCAATGCTTCTATTGCAGAGCGTGTTATAGAGCCTACCCTTATTATGTTTGAGGTACTTATTTGTTGACTTTTGCTAGAGTTATTTTCTGGTAGAGTTCTGTTTACTTCTAGAGTTCCAGCCATGATTTCTGTTATATTTGCCAATTTATTCACGTTCTTTAGGAGAGAATTATTCTGAAAACAAGATGCTTCTTTCGCTACATTTCATGTGACAATGTGACAAGCTTTATATCTTGTGATTTTTGTTGGTCACTGGAGTAGATTATGCGTTGCTTTTAAGATTCTGGTACGACCTTCGGTTACCGGGCTCATTCTCATCCATCGCATGCCTTTTTTAGGTTCATGTACCACCTTCATGCATGCTCGATGGCGTGCATTCCCAACATTTCTTTGGGACTGGTCTCATCATTCATCATTCTCAAAGCATGGGATTGGTTGTGGTTGATAAGAACACCGTTGCAATAACTTCATCAGATATCATGTTATCCTTTGCTGCCTATCCTATAGAAATTCCAGGCGAGGTAACTGTATTTATGTATTTAAGTTGCTTATATGGAGTCCCATTAACATTCCCTTCTGAGGAATTATATGGTGTTTTAGGTTGTTTTTCTTCACCCTGTACACAACTATGCCCTCATTGCATATGATCCTTCTGCTCTGGGAGCTGCTGGTGAGGCAGTAGTTCGTGCTGCTGAGCTACTTCCAGGTGAGTTTGTGCAATAGGTTTTCTGCTTTCACTGTAACATTATGTATCTGTTTTGGCATCTGATCATGTCCAATTTACTTATGTGGAAAAAGCCGTTCTCCGTGTGAAGTGGCTAGTTCAGACATATTGTCCTTATTTGAATTCATGTGAATTGTGATTCACTTGAATGTAGTATATTATATGCATAGTGTTACTTCCATGATTTTGTTTGGGGCAATCCTTTATGTGTGTGTATGATTCCCATTGAAGGGAGTTGTGCTACCTAAGCTCTAAACTTGATTATACTGGCTAGTGCATAGTAAAGCTGTAAAGGTCTCATATCTGATCAAACTCTGAAAGAGAGCAAAGTATCTATCCCAGTAGGTGGTGATAGTTGTGATCTATAAAATGCAACTTGGTTTAGCTTTGAATTCTGGAGCATGAACATTGTTGTGTTTTTTTTTTTTATGTTCAGACCCTCCTTTACGCCGCGGGGATGCTGTGTATCTTGTTGGGTTGAGTAGAAGTCTACAAGCAACTTCACGGAAATCCATTGTAACCAATCCTGGTGCTGCATTAAATATTGGTTCGGCCGATTGTCCCCGATACAGAGCGATTAACATGGAAGTGATCGAACTTGACACAGGTAATTTGGTTGAGTGTAGATGCTCTTATATGGAAAGGACAAGAAATTAAGAAAAACAATGAAAAAAAAAAACTTTTTAAAACATTTTTTTTAAGAGTACGTAAAGAAATGCAATAACAAGGGATATTCTATGGTGCCTTAACCTCTTCTAAGAGCTTGTGGTTTCTCTCTTCATCCCAGATTTTGGCAGCACATTTTCTGGCGTCCTGACAGACGAACATGGTAGAGTTCAAGCAATATGGGGGAGCTTTTCTACACAGGTACTTCTTCTGTCTTGTGCTTTGAATTTGTTTAGCATGGCTGGTTCTGATATTTCGTTCTCATATGTAGCTCAAATATGGGTCTAGCTCATCTGAAGATCATCAATTTGTCCGAGGCATACCAGTTTATGCCATCAGTCAAGTCCTTGACAAAATTTTGTCCGGCTCAAATGGTCCACCTCTTCTTATAAATGGCATTAAAAGACCCATGCCACTTGTCAGAATCTTGGAGGTGGAATTCTATCCTACCTTATTGTCGAAGGCACGGAGCTTCGGCTTGAGTGATTACTGGATCCAGGTACTTTTTTCTTTCTCTGTATTAGTAGTTTTTCACGTCTGTTAAAAAATTTTAAACGTGCCAAATGTACCTGATGTCAGATACTCTGTAAAAACAAAAGATGTGATATATTCTTTTTGAATCTTGAGCAGCACCCGGAATCAATGTTATATCCAACTCCATGTGCAATATAAATATTCACATCTAAACAAGGGAGACCTACCATAATGCTCAAATTCATATTCTCACTTGCCAAATAAATCCTCAAATCATGGTCCTAGAGTGCATCGATTATCTAGAAACTGTATCTTGCTTGACATTGGTAGTAGTTTCTTGTCATTTCCTCTGGTATCTGTTGGGGTTATCCTTAATGTCTGATTTCTTTGCCCCTCTTTGGTAAATGCTGTGTACATTCCACTGTATTCTCTTAACTAATTCAAACTTACTTCATATAGGCTCTTGTGAAGAAAGATCCTTTGAGGCGTCAAGTCCTGCGTGTGAAAGGTTGTTTAGCTGGGTCAAGAGCTGAAAACATTCTGGAGCAAGGTGACATGCTTCTGGCAATCAATAAAGAGCCTGTAACTTGCTTTCGCGATATAGAAAATGCTTGCCAAGATTTGGACAAGGATGGCAACACTGAAGGAATGCTGCAGATGACCATTTTCCGGCAGGTAAGTTACTAACGAGCAATTTGCTACTCCCTGTAGTCGATGTGCGATTTCGAAGTGTTGCATATTTACTGCTTTTCCTCCTCATTTACATAGACCAGGTCTGTCTTCTATTTGAAATCTTAATGTTGAGGTTTTGCAGGGACGTGAGTTGGAAGTAGTGGTGGGAACAGATGTGAGAGATGGCATTGGTACAGTTCGTGTTGTGAATTGGTGTGGGTGCATAGTTCAGGATCCTCACCCTGCAGTGCGAGCACTTGGGTTTCTTCCTGAAGAAGGCCATGGCGTATATGTGGCAAGGTAATCTAATTAGTGTACTTGCTATTAGCTGCTGCGTGATCCAGCCGGGCTCCAAATTAATAGAAAATACAGTAGCATATAGCTTTGAGTTTTTCAAAAAAGATTCATTTAAATCAAGAGAAGTTGTTTAGAAATTTTAAGGTGTGTGGACTTGTGCTTCTTATGACTGCTTCAGTGCCTGGTTAAGCTGACTTACTCGTAATCTTGAACAAAGCATCGAAAGCTTTCTCTGAGATTCTTCTCAAGTTCCTCTTATCGCAAACTAATATTTAATTTATCACTTTACAGGTGGTGTCATGGAAGTCCAGTACATAGATATGGTCTATATGCCCTTCAGTGGATCGTTGAAGTGAATGGCAAACCGACCCCCAATCTAGATGCCTTTGTTAGTGTAACCAAGGTATTTATATACATGAATTCTCATACTTTCAGCGTGAAGCTAATTTTGTGTGTTGGTAACAATCACTATCTATGGTTCACATCATTCATTCTTTATTAACACAAAGATCCCATATATCTGTACCCCTCTTTTTTACTATGTGATTTTTACTTACCAATTGAATGTGCAGGAACTACAACATGGGGATTATGCGCGTATTAGAACTATCCACTTAAATGGGAAGCCTCGAGTATTAACATTGAAGCAAGATTTGCATTATTGGCCTACTTGGGAGTTGAGATTTGATACTGAAACCGCACTGTGGCGCCGAAATACAATTAAAACACTGGAGACTGCTGTTGAATGAGTATTTTCGGCTGGTATACGAGCTTCTTGGTCAGAGACAGGAGAGTTTGTGACCTACATGGGATGGCCGTCTGTGATATCATCATGAACGGGGAAATTGTTCGAACACCATGATTCGCAAGTCACAGCCATTACTGTGATCAGTCATACTGTTAACTTTCAGTTTCGGGGTTGTGCCGCCCCTAAATTACATGGTTCTTGTATCAGTGAAACGTTGATCATTTCAGAGGGAAATTCGGCTCTTTATATGCATGTATTATTGTTATGTAATTGAAAATGTACACTTAAGTGCCATAATATTTGTTCAAAACTCAAAAGAGGTGTAATTCTAGGTAATAAATAGATCTTTAAACCATTTATCTCATTCTTAACGTAGGCTGGATTTGTGTCGCAGCTTTACGGTACTCTGATTCTTATATAAAGTACATTTTACTCTTTTCATCCATCCATGAGTGTTCTCTATAACCTTTAACTTTGGTCACTTATTTGCCATTTTTATCGAATTCTCGGAAATTCGCCCGAGATTACTGAGGTTTGTCACTTTACATATGATATATTTTCTGTACTTTTCGGTGGGTTTCCTGGTCGATGTCAAAGCTTTGCTTTTACCATCTTTGAGGAAATTAATCTGGTTTTTCAATTTTTTTAGGACTGTAAGATTTGTAACTATCCGTAATTTATCGGTTGGTGGTGAAAAGTTCCGGACGATCCAGACCGGCCGTCGATCTCTGTCTTGACCTTATAGTAAACGGTGGTTAAGATGTCGAAATATTAAAGCTGTTGGAGCGTAAAAGAATTCAGTGTCATGGGGCTCAAGGTTGATTACGACGGAGAATCAACCCATGTAAAAGGGCGAAAAAAGGAGTTTGCGCCATAAAGTAGAGCATAAAGAGCACTTAACAAGTTGATTTTTGGGACCTTTCTTTGTCTTAATTTAGTTGGAATATGCTCATCCAACGTTCTTCAATAGGTTAGATCATTATCTTAATGCTAATGGTAGTCATTATTGGTGTAAAAAATTGTACGATGCACTACCAATTGTATCAAAGATCGAATGTTAAAGGTCTAAAGCTCAAATGTGTAACAAGCTAAGTGTACTGTCATGTAACTATGTTCACGATTTTACACACATGAGCTGACAAACCCGTGTTTTGCAACAAAACTTCGTGGTAACTCGTTCGTAGTACAAATGCTTTCACTGATTTCGGAAAGAAAAAGGCAAGACGGTTCAATGTAGGATGAGGTAAGAATTAGTAGTTCGCGGTTTGTAGGGTGATACCTGATTCTTTCTTGTTTGGTAACAGTAATTCACCATAATGTAAGTATGTAACGTAACTCAAATGTAGATTGTTAGGAGCAAATTGTCAATTTCGGAATTAAGAATGTAACCATAAGTCTAATACGTACGCTCATAGAACAATTGACAAGCATAGATATTGATAAAATAATGAAAAAAAAAAAAGTACGAATACTATGCATAGCTCAACCACAATTGCTGGTTAGACAAAACAATAATCATTTGATAACTTGAAGTCTAGAATAAAATGCTACTGAAAATTTACATAAATGATCTCAAACTCTTAATTATCTAAAAATATAGCCTCTGAATTGAATTATCTCAAACCTAGAAGAACAACAGCAGACAATGACAACACTAGTTGGTATATCTTCATCATGCCCATATTAAAGCTTGTTGCTGAAGATTCATCAGGTGGTGGGGGTGGGCTCTTAAAGTAGAAAGGCCAGTAAGGCAAAATGGGGTTAGGTGGAGGAGGTGCATTACCATAAGTAGGGTAAGTAGACCCTCCAGGTGGAGGGTAATATTCATAACTAGGAGTATACCCTGAGGGTGGTGGTGGTGAGTAATAGAATTGTTGGGGTGTTGCTGGTGGCGGCGGGGACTCGTAGTACGTAGGCTCCGAGGGCGGTGATGGCGGTGGCGGGCAGTTGGAAGTGGTGGGGGTTGGGGTCGTGGAGGGTGGTGGAAGGTCTTCTGGTGGAGGGGAGTATGAGGAGCCTCCTCCTCCTATAGGTGGTGGTAGACAAGGGTATGGACAAACATAAGGGTTATCTTGTAGTGAATTTTGTACCAATGTTGACAAAATTATCAAAATTAAGGGAAATATTTGTGAGGTGGATGTGATTTTGGCCATACTTTTGGGATGAAATTAGGCCAAGAATAAGGGAAGAAGTCGAGAGAGGGAGTAAGGTATAGGAGTGAATGAGAAGAAAAGATGATAGTAGTAGTAGTAGTACATATAAAGGTGGAACAATTGTTATAATTATTGGACACTTTGAAAGCAACATTGGAAATTGATAAACAAAAAAAAATTGTTGATTGTTGTCAACATGTGTTGTCAAAGAGGATGGCTTTAGTAGTTCCACCCTTTTCTTTTGTTCACTTTTTGATTTTCTTTCTTCAAGATTATGAAGATCTTACAACAATATTCTCAATTTAGTAAACTTCTTTTTTGGTTCTTCTTAAACGCATACGTATGCATCTGTATTAATCAATAAAGGTCGTTATTATTTCATCGAGTACATATACGTTGATGCCTGAAGCTAGGATCTGGAACTCGTGCTTCATCACAAGTGTCGCTATATATGTTAGATGACTACAGGTTGATGGTCTTCTTTCCCGAACATAATGAATATCCTTTTTATGTTGGCAAAGATGTTGACTTGAGTCATTGAATATTTTTTTTTTCTTTAGTGACCGTTGATTATTCAAGAACATGCATATTATTATGGTACCGCAACAAAATGCAAAGTTATAAGAAAATGTTAGTAGCAACATGCAAACAAGAAAGTAGAGACCAAGAGAAGAGGCACGAAAGGGACATTCTTGGAGGTACCTGAGTTAGCTATGGCTAAACGTTAAAGGGACTCCATGATTACTATGAAGAAGATAATGGTGTTATTATTGGAGAGTTGTGTAGAAATCAAATACATATAATACAACATCTTATTATAAACTTTATTTGTAATAGAAAGTACACTATACTAGCTAAATATTCGAATATTAGTTGTATTCCCTTGAAATTTACCTATGAAGTCAATTTAAGTGGCTTTAATTACCAGCTATATTCGTCCATATATAGGGGAGACCTAGCTAAGTAGCTAACTTGTTGTTGAAGAGTAGAAGTGTACTAACTCGAGCATTAATTTGACTGAAAATGTGTAGATATTGCTCCATCTCAACTTTGAATGTGACCATTAACAAGGACACTATAACTTTCAAAATACGGTATTTTATAGTTCTTTAAAATTGTATATGCACATAATTTTGGTCGAAAGGTACCCTAATTACTTTTTGTTTCAATTCGTCCAAAGAAATTTGTTCACTTCTTAGATATATAAGGATATAATCCTTGTCACAAATGGATCGCGTCTTCAACCATCTCCACCTCTTCCCTTTTCAGGTGGCTCAACATAAGCGTTTTGTGTTGTTCGTCACTAAAGCGATAGTACATGAAATTTATAAGAGTTAATAAAAACATGTTAATTACTCTCAAACAAGAGGAGCCATTAGCACAAGATACAATACACTCATATATCAACTATGTCATTTTGAAGTTTGATCAGAGATCGTCCCACAATTTATACCTTTATATACACGCAGAAATCTACAAAAAGATTGGTAAGAGTATCGCAAATTTACAATAATATAGTATTGGAGATAGCATCACTCTTCGCTTTGTAAATGTACTAGATAAAAAATTAGGAGTTTGAAAAGGTTGGTGCCAAAATTCATGGGGACAAAAACTCTGAACTGTCAGAAATTAATGATAATATATCATTGACATGAGAGTTGCACAAACTCATATGATAAGCACTAGACAAGACAGAAATTGGGTTGGTAGTGGCAGGTAAATGGGCCCATTAAAGCCTTCTGACGAGGTAAATCTTCATTGGGCTTTGTTCTCTTACATTCTAATTTTCCCACTTTATCCAAAAAGTACTTCTGTAATTTCTGACAAATTTTATCAGCTACCCAATTTTGACTCTTATGAGGGTCCTAAACTTGACTTATTTTGTCCATATATAGAAAGTAGCCCACAGTACTTGGGTTGACTTATGGTTGATGACCATGGGCTAGTCCAGCCCAGCATTTTGCGAATTTGTGAGAAGTGTTACTGTGACAAAAGCCCAACGGCCCAATACGAATGTCGACCCATTTCGTACCATGCCTCATGTGGGAGCAACAACAGTGGACTAGCCTCGAGTATAGAGTACAACAAGTAAGTTTGATCCAAGTGATCGAAAGTTCAGCTTCATTATGACGAGATCAAGGTTAGAGTTCGATGTAGTCACGGATATATAAGAAGGAAGCGTAAAAAGATTATCATTTTGGTATCAATCCTTTTTAAAGTTTACTTTTCACGTGAATATATGTAATATATGTAATTATCGTCTTATCGATACTACTCCTCATATAACTTGATACTATATACAATTAGGTTGTACCAAGGAAACATACTTTCGAATCAAGACCATGAGAAAAAGGGGGAATGGACATTGGAGGACATACATAGGAGTACTTTGTGGTGAGAGTATGATGACATTCTTTAACCATTTAGAAAAGTCACTCAACTTTCATAATGTTTCAACACTTATGCCTTGGGTCATAACATGTACGTGTCCCTTGGTACAAATTACATAGCCTTTACTTATGACGGTTCGCTTTTACTCCATAACAACGATCGAAATCTATGATGAGGCGTAATTGTGAGTATAATGATAGAGGAACGAAATTCGATTGGACCAAACTAAGATTAACCAGGAGAATAAGAAATTTGGTAAGCAAGTGATATATATTAGGCAGGGAAATGATTGAACATGGTTAGCTTTAACAAGAATCAAGATATGTGCCTTCTTGACAAAGCATTCTATACCACTAGCTAGTTCACCAAATTATCAGTATACCAACAAAACAACAAACCAATCTCAATCATCTGACACAGGCTGTGTTGTTCCTGAATAAGCAATAGTTGGCACATTTACACCTTAACGTACAAACTCTTTACTCATCATTTATTTTCCGAATCTATGCGGAAGAATAACATCGAGAAAGAACTAAATTAGATTAAACATCTCTCCGAAATTTAACCAGCTTAAATAGTTAAAAAAAAAAAAAAAAAAAAAAAAAAAAAAAAAAAAAAAAGCTCTTTACTTGGTTCCACTAGAATCAACCTTTTTGTCTCTCACCACCAATTACATTTTTTTTCTTCATTATCAAGCACATATTACATCCAATATTCCCTTGCACGCCTTTATTCTCCTTTTGCCCTCTTACGCTACATTTCCTTTCTCTTTTATTTTGTTGGGAAAATAGGATGTGCGAGGCCAAATAATTCTGTTGGCAAATACGACTCGAGTCACTCAACTTATTGGACCGACCTCTTACTATTTAGGATTAACCTAGTCGGAGTTTTCGGATTTTATTCTAAGAAAAATGACAGTACAAAAGTTTAAAAGGAGATCAATATAATAAACAATAGTCAACTCTTTAAGAAGAACTAGAGCAACTTGGAATTATATTGTGGAATTAGAACTACATGTACCCAAAAAAATGAAATTTGACAAGATTGAGATTATCAAATGATGAAATGATCATACTAACTATAATTAAGCTAATTAATTAAAACTTAGAAATTAAGACTCAACTTTTAATTTGATGATCAATTTCCTAAATTTACATTCACCCATCATATTATTGATCATAAAAAGAAGCTTAATTGCAATAATGCAACTCCAAAAATCACCAAAACACCCATAACAACATTAACTTGTGTTGCACCATTGTAGTTGTACTCCGTCACGTACAAGTCATTGTTGTTTGGAGTGTAGGACCACCGAGGCGGAGGCGGCGAGTACTCCTCCATGCAAGGGTAGCAAGGTGGCTTCTTTGGTGGTGGTGGAGGCGACGGTGGAGGAGGACATGGTGGAGGTGGTGGTGGTGGACACGGTGGTAGAACTGGTGGCGGTGGCGGCGGAGGAATTGGTTCACAAGTGTCACATGGGCATGTGTCACATTTTATGCTAGGATCTGGGATTGTACCAATTTCCTGTGTTTTCCTAGCAATGTTTTCACTAGCATTAGTGATTTTGCATGAAATTGTTATCAAAATAAAGAGGAGAATAATATTGTTGGAGAATTTTTTAGAAAAATATGACATTTTTAATTTTGCAAATAAATTCAAGATTTTGAGAGATTTTGAGGGAATGAGGTTTTTGAGAAATTTTGTGGTGTTTGAGGTGTTTGTACAGTTGTACGTTAAATAATATTGTGCATGGAGGAGGAGTTATGGTCAAGTTATATGGGAATGAAATAGAGTGGTTATATGGGTTGGTGGACTTTTGGCTTTTTTTGGGGGAGAATTTTGTAAAGTGAGTGGGAAGGTTCTTACCCTTTATTTTTTGCTGTGCTTCTACGCGTCCTATGTGGCTCATATAACCCATTCCGAACTTCTGGTTCAGACCAAACGTAACGCCACTTTTTACATGCTGATGATATGCAAAGTAAAAAGTATATGAAGAACTATCGTAAACATAAGTTTAACTCTATGATCAACCGCTAACTTAAGTGAATTTCACCATTTTTTAAATAAGAAATTTTAAGACACGAGGATAATGTTACTGTTATTGTATTATGGAAAGTCCAATTGTACTTTAGCTTGCTTGAACAACTTACTCATTGATGAGACTTCTTTTCCTAAGTCGTGATAATTTAATGCTTATATCTTGACAATATGGAAAGGACCAATCTACTAAAATTTGACTATGTATCCAATTCATTTCCATGAACTTTTTGGTAGTTACACAAACATCTACTTGGAGTTGGAGTAGAAGATTTTAAAAATAAAAATTGTAAAGAAGAAGACTATTATTAGATGGGTAGTTGACTTGGAGTAGTGTGGAAGAAGACTATTAATTTGATTCATGAATAAGTGAAATCGACGAAAAGTTTAGTTTATATATTAATGCCATGTGAAGTTGTTCCTTTCGAAATTCAAGTGTTGAACATTCATCTCTCCAATTTTCACAAGATTATTATTAGCAATAATTTAATTCGATCATGCAGAAAATTATGAACTGTTTGATTGAAATCCAATAATTTTACTAGCTAATGATTAAGTAATTCTATTATATTACACCGCTCAAAATGGTTTAAACAAAAGTCCAAATTAGAAACTGGCTTTTTTGTATAAATAGCATAGTTTTGATTTGACAATCATTTGGATGCTTAGAATTAAACGAGTAAAGCGTGTCCTAGGCTTTTGTCATTTTAACGTGTCTAATGAAGGGAAGGTGAGGGTTATAACATCGAAGGAGGTGGATTTCGATTCTTGATCATCGACCGTAAGCATTATGTTGATTAAGCGATAATGCATGCATGTACAATTCTTATTGAGACTCTTTATTTAGTTATGTCTACAAACAAATTAAATTAGCCATTTAAATATGTTTGGCTCCTAGCCTTGACGGTGCAAATACTTAAAAGTAATATAAGAAGTATACTTAGCAATTAGCATGCTAGCTTATCAGTTACGCCATCACACATTGCTGATGATCGAAATTTAAAACGACATTTATTAACTGCCGTGATATTGATTTGTAGAAATATATATAAATTGGTTGGATTAAATTAATTAATCAATCAATGTTATAGCCCATGCCATGTGGGCACGTACGGCGACGTTTGAGCCTGGCATTATTCTTAATTCCATTGAACTTTGATGGACAATCCAACTATTGGAGGTTTTGATGACAACAATAGTATCAACGTGTTCGATAAGTAGGATGGATAGCTACTTAGATACTCGTCGACTATTTATAAACTACAAAAATGCCGACTGGACATGATAAATTGTTATTGGATGATACCGGTTTCAGTATCACTCTACTTAAATTTGAATTCAACGAACTCTAGTACAGTACTTCAAAAACCGATATCCAGTATATAATGGGGTTTCATTACAAAAACCGAGATCTAGTATATGTCATTCATAGTCCAATGTGTGAGAAACAAAATGTACACAAGAAGCTAAGAACAAAGAATTGAAGATCCAGCTCAAGGAAGCTAATAAACTTGGTAGCTGAAAGAGGAAACCTTTGGTGACCCAAAAAAAGTGATGGTGCGCCAAAATTAAAGAACATAGAATCAAATGCTCACAAAATAAAGAATTTCAAAGCTTAGCCATTACTTCTTTGCTTTTGTATATCACTTGTTTCCAACTTTCTGAGGTTTTGCCAGCCAAAGGCATTTATTCCTTTGTGAAGTAATGGAAGATACCTCCTCAATAATCTTCATGCACCTACTGCCACAATCTTGCTTCTTCTGTTGTTGTATGTTATTCCCATACCACTTTCCTATTGGTAGAAAAATGTGCTGTATTCTTTTCGGGAAAATAAAATAGCGTCACCAAGCTTCAATTCTTCAAATGATCATGATGGTAAACTTTAGCCTAGATTAGTTCGCTAGTATCATTAATTACATTATATTTTTACGTGTATTTTGAAACCCTTCTCTGACAATGTCTCCATCGTTCGTTTTTCATTTCACCATTACATATATAATTTGATGATATACCGATGTCGCATGCCATCACTCATTGAGTCATTGGTTCACTCATTTTGATTACTTGTTAGCAAATGCATGTCAATATGACATCACGTCACTCGTCAATATATCATAGTCATATATTATAATTTAGGCATGATGTAAACACTAAAAATTATAATTTGGTGATGGAAAACTGTTGGTCCAAAATCAAAGTGGACAGTTGTGAGACAATGTGGTAGTTAAACCAATAAATACGTTCCTCAAATCCTCAGCATGACCACTCACCAGCTAGACACCAGTCATAGGCCACGAGCCTTACAATTGCAAAGGAAGATTCTATCCAATTATGCTCCTCAATATTTCAGCACCTTATATGCTAAGGCAACCAGGGCCGTCTTGGAGATTTTAGGGGCCCTGTGCGAGACTTTTGAATGAGGCCCCAAAATTCTTAAACGAAAGGTTCGAACACTGGTGGTACGGATAAATTTTCTTGAGGCATCCACTGGGCCAAACTCCACATATATGATAATACTCAATACGCAAACATTATATAAGGGGCCCCTGTAATGACGAGGCCCTGTGCGAGCGCACCGCTCGCACATGCAAATAGCCGGCCCTGCTAGGCAACTCATATATATAGTACTTGTGGTGTGACGATAACGAGTGGAGAAAGACGATTCATATGTGAGCTGTGCGAAATATTCCATATGGATGAACCTAATTTTTATGCAAGTTGGTCTCCTGGCCCACTAATTTAGCAACGGGCCTGTGACACGATCAATCATATCATCCAATCAACAATCGGAGTTGGTGCGAGACCGATTTGAAAACATGTATAATATGACCAATTGACGCCAGGTGCGCAATATCATTATTCATTCTGTAATTTACCAAAAACTGCGGGAGAGTATATTCGTTCCAAGGGCACATGTTAAAAACCGTCCCATAGATTGAACTCCTAGAATATGGAACCCCCCGAGCTTTTCTATTTGATTGTATCGAAAGGCCCAATTGAAAAACTTCTTTGTAGCCCAAGTTGCAATGCAAACACGATCCATCAAAACTCCGAGATAGGATATTGGGCCGTAAGGCCCATTTTTAAGTCCACCATGGCCCAAACTTGTTTCTGGATAAGTGTCGGCCCACCTCATCATATCTTACACCACGTCAAAGATTATGAGGGGAGACAGAAAATCAAGGAACAAGTTACACGTACACAAAACATAGCTCTTAGAACTCGCCACGTGTCGCCGACTTACTAAACCTAAGAAATATAAAATTGTTACCCAAAAAAGAAAAAATTAAAAAGATGATGATTTATTCTAAAACCCCATAAAAAATCAAAACTCCAACAAGATTAATTCAACCCCTATAAAATCATGATTCGTGTAGCTTACAATCTCATCATCCTAAGAAAATCCGCATTAATAATATACCTTTTATACGATACAATTATCCCTTTTATTTCAAGATTCTTCTAAAACACGCTACCACTTTCATTTAATTTGCTCCTTAGAGATAGAAAGATGCCTGTGTTAGGGGTGCCGTTGTGTATACAGTGTGGAACAAGGGACAACCCTATGAGGTGCAAGGTTGTGGGTCCTACGCTTGGTTTCGTGGCGTTCGCGGTGGCGGCGGTGGTAGAGTGGCCGATTGGTGTATTGGTTTATCCGTTTAAGCATAGGAAGGGTCGTAGGATTATGGGGCACCCTGCCTCTGTTGTGTTTCCTAAGGTCAACAATGCTATTCCTATTTGATTCATTTAATCGATGTGTCGTGTTTATCGGCTTTATGTGTAACTTGTACTAATATCGACTACAAATAACATGTTGGTCTTGTAATTTCAGTGTTATCGAAATGTATGTATTTTTGCTCTTTTTATTGTGAGATTGTCTTAGTGTTTGATTTTAGCCCATTTGGGCACCTATCTTTGTGTCTTTTGGTCTCATATCTTGTTACTAACACGTAATTCGACCCAAAGAAGCTCGTACAAAAATATAAGTCATTTTTGCTCCAGAGCCATTTTGGGCGAACATACCGTCAATTGGGCGAACCTACCATAAAGCTTTTGTTTGAAATACATATCAATAGGGGCGCTGAGGAAAAAACTGATGGAAATTTGAGTCATTTTTGTTTCGGGATAACAAAAATTTTGACCATGCGCCAAACCGCCTCTTTATCACCCGGCACCCGCTTTGTTTTGGGCTGCAAAATGTTAAAAAAGATTGCCATTTGATTCCGCTTGCAACTTTTAGCCCAAGTGTGTTTTTGGGTTGGATAGCACACTGAGCCCAAAACAGTGCAGTGTGCCCCAATCCAAGGGTTGACTATGAGTAATTTAAACTTGAGATCTCAAAGTCACCGAAACTCATATGATCTTAGACTTGTTTGGTATTATCGATCAAAACCCTTTTTTTCTCATGTAACGGTGAAGAAAAATGCGATATCAATATAAATGAGTAGACGTGTTTCGAACTTAGATGGTAATATGTGCTTCACCAACTAGTCTGATTTGTGAATCCACCATAGCTTTTCACCTACACTTAAATGACCATTGAACAAGATCACATGATGTAAGTAACTACTAATGCCTTTTTTTACAGCCTGAAACAGAGCACATGGGAACAGAGTTGCTCATCAGTGTTCAGTATCAGTATCTGAAAAACAGAAAACCCACCATAAATACAATGAAGAAATGGCAAAACAATGGTCAATTTTACGAATTTGCATGGTTTACTGAGAAATTGTAGGGCCATTTTAACACTTAGGTTAAAAAACATGATGTGGTGGGGAATAATCCACATGAAATAGACAAAATTGTTAACAAGACCTTCTTGGGAATTACGTACTATCACATCGACTAGATTCATCATACAACTAAATGTGATTTTGCTTAATGACAAGTTTGGATGAGAAAATCAAAGTCGTTTTGCTTCATTTGAGGTTCAACTTCCAACTCATTCTTTGCTAATAAGCATGTCTTGAGCAGATTACCATGAGTTTAACTTGTTGTCACAATCTTTTTAGCAAGGTATTAATGTAGTATGGCATCCGAGCATAACGATGACCAAGATGACGGATAAAAAAGACGTCTATATTCTTTTGGTCGAGTTTACAATCAGTATGCATGATTGTATGTACTCCATAAGTCCATATGACTTATGAGTCGACTTAAACATTAGTATTATCACATATTCACATTTGTGCCTAGAACGGTATCTAAGAATCGTTGATTCAACCTAAAAGTATCGATGAGTTTAAATATTTGGTTACGATAAAGGTGAGAAAAAATTAGGCTAATAAGATGCATAATCATGATTAATTAGTACATTGAAAGAAAAGAAAAGAGAGACAAAGTACCAAAATGCTCCACATATTAAGGAATCCTATATTTAACATACCCTTTACTTTAGTAGCTCCCTTATTCCCTTGGCTTCCTTTTCAAGCTTCAACACTCAAAAAACACACTTCACTATGCTAAGTACTATGAGTGGTATAGACAAGTGGAAAGTGGTGCAAAAATGGGAGACTACTAGTAGTCCGCTGCCGCCACTGGTCGGGCCTCCACCGGTTGCGGTGGACACGGGCCGGTACACACGGCGGTCCATCGAGACGTTGGTGGTGGTGTTAGCCGTGATCACGATTGTTGCGGTGTTTGCTGGCATTATAGCGAGGCTGTGCGGAGGCAGGCACTTTGGAGGAAGTGGAGAGCATGATATTGAAGGGTGGGTGGAAAGGAACTGCCGGAGCTGCATTGACGGTGGCCTTCCGCCACCTCCACCACCACCTGCCGCCGCCGCAGAGGGAGCTAAGCCTGCTGCTGCTGAGGAACAGAACAAGTGACAACATTCAGCCTAGAGTTCAATCTTGAATATTATATTATTGTGAAGGTAGTATTGTATAACAATTCTTGACGCAATTTTCATTTTGTGTTATCGGAAAGAACCACTTGTGTTTCAATATAGACGTTATAACATTAGGTTGCGTACATTTGATTCCCTGTCTACGAGTCACTAGATTAATTAGCCGTTTTTTTTAGCATTAGTATTAGTATATGATCAAGAGAGGATTTTTGTGTTTTGTTGTATTGTTATTTGAGTAAGATTCCTGAGCTTCATATCTAATGCATTTTCTCTGTATAATAATCATGTCATTCATTTTATCAGCATTTTCCCATGAACAAATTGGTGAGTTACTGTGTTATTAAGTAGTCCTGCTACGCTAATTCGCCCCTTAGGAGTATCGGGCAAGGGCGCATATATAACCCGTTCCATCCGAAAAATTTGATCACTTTCGATCAGGCTGTCTAGCCTTCATACCCATTACCTGATCTAAAAGAGCAAAAAGCTGAGTTTAAGACTTCAAGTGCAAGTGAGAAGTCTGATGGTATACTGCACAGAACAAGTACCAGCAATTTTTTCACTAGAGATCAAACTAGTATGAACATTTTGACCAAATTCCTGCTGCTTTAATAAAGTTCTTCTCATGTGAATCTTACTGGGATTTGTTCAGTGCAAATGTGCAACGAGCATTCATATAATCTGACCGTTGGGGGACCCTTTACTCCTTTTTAACAAACGAAAGTATCAGCATGAAAAATGAGTAAGATTGAGTAGTCTTTAGATAACAGTGGTTCCATAATTCAAGTATTACAGTAACTTTTCGGGTTTTTGGCCTAAAACGAAGTGTTCAAAAACCGTACTCAAGGGTTAGCTCAATAAACCATGAACCAAGATTTTACCAGCAGCAAGGGAAGCGAAATGGGGATTAAAAGTAAACTTATAGATTCAATTTTCAAGACTGAACATGAAATTTATACTATTTCAACAGATCAAAAAAATATAACTCGAAACAGTTACACGGCCTTTTGCTTGTAGCAGCCAGTTTGATACAGATACAGATACAAAGAATATGAGAGAGCTAAAAAGTTGCTGCTATCTTCCTAATAATACACTCACAAAAAAGAGAGAAAATGTATGGAAAAATTTGCAATAGTACGTACACTATGTGCTCAGGAGTGTTTATACATACAAATAAATTACTTAAATGTGTGGTAAATAACTAAATATTGCGATACCTTAAGGCGGTACGAGAAAGCTGCTACTTCTCTTTCTCAGGCGAGACTAGCAATTTATTCCACACTCTTCATTGTTGGGGCCAGTCACCGTGGTCGTAAATGGATCGATTCTGACCCATAATAAGGAGAAGATGGATGCAAGAAGAATAGACCAAACCACAACAATCGTGGGCGTTCTGTTCTGGCGACCCATGAGACCCTTGAGGAAGGGGTAAAGATGGACAATCACCCAAAAAGCGAAGAAGAGCTTTCCGAAAAGCGGACCCCATGACTGGTAGCCACTGTTAATGGCGTAGGAAATACCGGCAACAACTCCGACCAGGTTGAATATGAGAAGGGTGGTGGGTGGGATGAGAAGTGTAGTCCATTTGAACAAGTAAAGCTCAGCAGAGTCACCGTCCTCATCAGAAGCTTTGGAAGTGACAGTGAAATTGGTATCGATTCCAGCAAGGACTTTGAGCAAACCTTGGAAGACGGCAAACAGATGGGCTGAAACACCTCCAATAACCCAAAACTGCTCATTTCTCCACCATTCATCAATCCCGACACCACTCCATCTCATTTCTAGTATACCAGTGGCGAAGATAGAAAGAAAGAGCGACAGAAACCAGACACTAGCCAGGTTACTGATCTGCAATATTAGAAAGGTACAATTTATGAGAAAACAAATAAGAATGAGAGCTGAGAGCACTCGTAATATAACAAATGGCACATGCAGAAACTATTTGATACTTCCATAGAAATATGCTTACCTGGGGGATGATAAACTTTCCGGTCAATAGACAGACAGCTGGCAACGTACAATATAAAAGAAGCGGAATTGAGGTGATAGGGTAGATAGTTGTGTTGATATAAGCAAATCTCTCTAGCCATTTCAGCCGTCCATTATAACCATACCATAAGGGACAATGACGACTGAACAGAATTTCAACGGAACCTAAAGCCCACCGAAGCACTTGATTTAGACGATCAGACAAGTTAATAGGAGCAGATCCCTTAAAAGCTGGGCGCTTTGGCATGCAGTAGATTGACCGCCATCCCCGGGCATGCATCTTAAATCCAGTAAGAATATCTTCTGTGACAGAACCGTAAATCCAGCCAATCTGCACAAAAGAAGACCAGTTACAATCTTGTTAGATTGCTGGGTGAGGTAAACTGATGATAAGCATTTGTTACAATAACACACTTCATGCACAAACACTATCAATATATTAATCTCAGCCAGATTTGTAACCAGAATGCTACGACTGCTGTGTAAATAGCGTCCTACTGATTCTGAAAGCAGGTTCTTCACAGGTGTCAACAAGGTAAGCAAATCAACGAACTTCAAGTAACTGTTGCGTAAGCCCAAACATACAAGAAGTTTGGAAGTGCCGGAGATGGGGATCCTGGCCAAAACATGGGAGACACAAAAGCATTTATAACCTTGTTACCCACCCGGCAACCCCAATTCTCGATTTTATTGTTTTTCCTTCTTTTTTCTTTTTTAGACCCCAATTCTCAATTCTTAGTTCATATTGTTGCACTCATGCAAGGACGAGGGGACAACCCGCACAAAATTGTACTGGGTTCCTTACTCAGCATATCAGTTAATGTTATCCTCGAAAAGCAACAAACTTAAGAGGTCGAAACAGAACATTGATTAGAACATGTGATGAAGAGCACAAAAAAGGAGATGTCATGAAGATGAGGTAACATACTTCCTGTCCCCAATCTGTCTTGTCCTCATACCCGCAGCTGATAACATGAATAGCTTCTTTCAGGAGAGTGTCAGGGGTTGCGGACTGTGGTACTCCTCCATTTTCCATGAGGGTAGAAGCCACAAAAACTTCTGATTGCCCAAATCTTTTCTCCAGGCTCATCTGGGACATAAGTAGTGTCTTCTCATCATCGAACCCAGCACCTATAAATACCAACCGTAAAGCATATCAGCAATTACAATTCAAAAGAACTAGATAGGCAAAAAGTTATGTTCTAACAAAATGAAAACCACAAAGATGTAGAGTATCAGTTTACAGCAAGAGTTGGTCTAAAATAAAGGTGGTGTCTACTTAATACCTTCCCCAAAAATTGAGTGTCAAATGGAAGTGATCAATAAGCTGAAAATAAAGAGAAGGAAAAGCTCGGATACCTTCAACTCCCTCCTCTATATCTTCCAAATTGAATATCGGTACAGTAGGGTCAGCATGTTTACTCGACTTCTTTTTCGAGTCTTTCTTGCTTGATTTCTTTCGGGAACCACCAAAGCATGAAGACAAAAACCCTGTCGTTTTGTTCTTGGGTTTAATAGGAGGCTCATAGCCGTACAAAGCTGTTCTGTTGAAGACACATCCTGTCCCCACATA
>JBBYHQ010027680.1:0-33702 GCA_038382645.1 Spergularia azorica | reverse complement strand
CCTCTTCAACCAAACTTTTTACAAAAAAAAAAAAAAAAAAAAAAAAAAAAAAAACTGAAAACGGCAGTGATACCGAACGGCTATAAAAGTGATGAGGTTTTCGCTAGGCCTAACACCGTGTTTTGATCATTTTCTCGTATGTGGTATGTTGTGTCTCAACGTTGTGCTAGGGGCTAGGGCTAGTAAACATTGATCAAAATCTTCCGTATTGTTATAGTATGGCACAGTGATAGTGTGTCACCGACTCACCGGGTGGTATGATATCACTTTTTCATTATAATTACGTGTACAATCATTGTCCGTTATTGTTGTTTATCACCTTCTTAAACATTTTTGTGGGGAATCACCTCTAACTTTCACCATTTTTTGGGAAACCACCTTCTTAAATCATTTTTGTGGAAAACCACCAAATAAAAGCAAAACGAAGGGGTACGATATCACTTGTCCATTATAATTAAGTATAAAATCATTGTCCGCAATTATTGTTATCCTATTCAAAGTCATTTCTTATTATGCTGTTAAACTTTAATTTTTATAAGTACGTTTGAGATCATTAGATTTCTTATGGCTCAATACATCCATCTAAACCAATGTAAAGATCTTTACGTCACAAGATGTAATATACCACTATGCCCTTATTATGATCCATCTCCATCCTTTTTAATTTACATTGTGTATTGTACTCGGTCTCTTCTTTTATCTCGTATATTAATGAGCAATTAATATATAGATGTATGATAATTTGAAGCCAAAATAGATCTTATACAAGTCAAACTCTGATGTTGAGCCAACCCCCTCCTCATGCCTAATGTTGTTCATGGATCTATGTAATAAATACAATGAGTTCATGGATTTGTACAAATACAATGCACTCTATTCTAGTTTTGAGCACATAGGGCAAAAAACACATCAAGATTTTGGACCGACCAATCCACCAACTAGCTTGAACATGTGGTGTGTTGGTTAAGCCTTAGCCATGTAGGACCCTTGGATAGCTAGACCTTAACTTAGCCCTTCTAATGAAAGGCCCTTGCTCTTGATTAGGAGTTTATTCCACCACCCATCTAACTACATGCCCCTCACATTTAAGGCCCCCCCATCATGATAGCAATCTCTTGCCTTTATAGTAGATAGCCACCATTTTTTTTGTAATGTTATTACTTTTTCTTCTTTCTTAAAGGTTACCCTTTTCGTTACGTGGGGATGAATCTACATACTAGTTATAGGCTTATAGCCTAGGCTGCTAAATAAACCAAAGTGATTGTTCCAGTCGTCCTAAATTAAATTCTTTAACTTATTTGAAATTTTTTCACATATTCAAATGAAGTACTCCTAAAAAGTTTAATTTGAGAGTTTGAGATTGAGGGAATAATCATCATCGAAAGATTTAAACCATTTCTAAATACTAACGCTATGTGTATGTTCAACTCGAATTTAGCTTATACAAGATGGTATAAACTTAAAAAGCCGATTACTCACCATTCCTTTTTTCTTTTTACCGTTCTAATTTGACTTATCATGTAAAATCTATACCAATTTTTCCATGTAAAACAAATTAAACGAGCAACTAACAACTACTCCCTCCGGTTCAGATTAAACTTCCCGCTCCCTTTTGCGCACTTCGAAAGGAAAATTAATAAATAATTGTTAATGATTCAATTAGCAAAAAAAATTAAAGCTAATTATCACCAACATCTTCATCTTGCCTCCCTAATTATTCACTCGACAAAAAACTTAATAGTTTAGGAATGGGAAAGATAAAGTCGAAACTCTAAAAAAGAGGATGAGAAGTTTAATCTGGACGGAGGGAGTACTCCATATAAAATGGAAATGTATGGTAAACCTTTATTATACATGGGATAGAAAGTGAACGGATGAGACATCTAATTGCTTGCGAGCTCAGTGTAATGAGAATAATTATTGCAAAGTTTGTGATCAAAGGGAAAAGTGGGGAAAATTTGAGGTAGTGTACTTGCGTCATTGTCTGTGGACACTAGAATTTTCAACCAATGGAGATGCACACGTGCGAGCATGGGCCTGGAGGGCCTTTCATGAGGAAATGCTATATCCAACACAATTTTCTTATATCAAGCGATTAATTGTGATGTCGGCATGTCATGCAATTAACACCATTCTGAATGATTTTTCCTTTTCGTAAAGTAACTCATTAATCACGGAACCTATTTAAACCGTGGTAATATATATCGTTCTCGGAAATTGAGAATAGGTGAACCCAGAAGAACATACTCCCTGGATTAATCATGCAGGCAGTCAAGGCATGAGACTTTGTGTGAATGAAGTAATAAATGGTGTGGAGGGCAGCACAAGTCATGTGCCCCCGCCGTAATTAAATTCGGGAGCAAATCAGGATCTCCTTGCATCAGCCTCCGGATCCGCGGGGAAAGACGTTTTCTTAATGTTTCTTCATGCAAAGGATAAAATTCTACTACTCCTACCATTTATCGTCGGTAACACGAAATTTAGTGACAAGCAATTTGATTTCACTTAGAGTGCATCCAGTCGGCAGTCGCTTTAATAAGGAACAAAACTCACGCACTACCTCTAAAAGCGCGACACAAGTTGATGTTAGACGTGTTCGGTAAAAGTAGATGTTGATGTTAGACGTGCTAGTTTTTTTACTCAAAATGCTACTTTGGGAAACATTTCCCAAATGCTATCTAAAATGCCAACTACTCCAAAATGTCAGCCAAATAGGTAAAGTAGCAGCTTGACCCGGTCAAAATGCTACTTTCTACTTGTTAATGTGTTGCCGAACAGGGCCTTAGATATAGTCAGAGCGTAACTCCAGTGAACTAAACGGGTAAATGAAAATAACCCTTCAACCTTACTAATCATACACACACATTTATAATTCAATCCAAACTCCGTCATTTCCCCACTATCTGATCTGAATTCTATGTCTCTCGCTCTCTCTACTCAAAACTCGTTAATCGAGTCGAGTTACGTCAACTCAACCAAGTGTCCATAAATCGACGTAATACTCGTTGACGACAAGAGAGAATGGGCAAGTATGTTTGGGGTTAATTTTAAACTCCACCGCGTAATCCGTTGTTCTCACAGCTGAGCTTCAGCACCTCACAACCTGACACACACACACACACAAAAAACACACTAATCGTTAATTTTCCCATACAAAATAAAATTCTTACAAAATTCCAACTGATATATTATTCTGCTCATATCATGTTATTACCTCTATCTTTCTCAATTATTCACAAATCATATTCTTCTAATTCTAATAATCATCATCATAATTTTTTCTCAACCCCAAAAAAACAAAAATCAAAGTATATACTTAGAACAGTTAGAAGATTATATGCTTCAATTTTCACTTTAATTATTATTATACCTTTTCTTTTTTCTTGGACCGCTGATTATTATTAACCATTTTGTTTTTTTAATTAATTTTTGGTGTATCAGATTCTCTATTATTTTTCTCATAAAGCTCAAAATTCAGTTGATCGGTCCATTTGTATTAGATCTTGATTTTCGGAATCATTATTAATTTATTAATTAAGCGGTTTTCCGGCCAATTTGAAGTGGTTTTCCGACGTGGTAAAGTGGTATGCCGACGACCGTGGGTAGCAGCGTTGACACAGTAAACGCAGCCGCCGCCGCGATCGTTACCGCCGAAAGCCGTGTTCAGCCGGTTTCTTCTCAGGTATAAATATATAATAATTCTAATTCTTTTCAATTTTTGGTTAATTTGATTATTTCTGGTTGAAATATGTGGTGGTAATTCACAATTATGTTAAAAGTTTGTATCTTTAATTGGTAAAATTGATAATTATGCTTGTATAGATCATGGGGAATGAAGTATGATCATTTTGTAGCGTGATGTTGACGATTAATTGAGAATTGAATTGAATTGAGCTGACAAGTTGAATTTTTGAAATAAGTACATAATAATAAGTAGTAGTTACTATATTTAGATGGGTACCTGGAAATTGGGGAATTTTATTTCTGGGATATAAGTCAGCAGGTTTTTTCTCTTTGCCCATGATAGTGAAATTAAGAATTGTCAGGTATTAAAGAGATTGGATTTTTTCAACATTTTTACTATTTTTAGAAAGTGGTCAATGTTTTTGAGTTTCCTTTTATAGATTAGGAGCAGTAATATTGAGAATGATGAGTGACTTTATAGTTTTTTTATAAGATGAAACCCACTTTACAAGTAACTTTTTTGATGGTGAAAGAGGTATAATTAAGGTTTTTGATTGAGTAAATAAGTCTGCTTTTTTGGGGGTAGTTAGTTCAAAAGGAGGTTGAAGTTTTCAATGTAGATTTTGTTGTCTCGGGGAACGCGAAAATTAAAGGGTGAATGTGTTGGAGCAAATTGGTGAAACTTGAAAGTCAGAAAGTGTCAACTAATTGCAAAGTTGGTCTCTTTTGTGAGAAATCTGGAGTATGGTGAATTTTGTACATATTTTTGTGTTCTGCAAGACTGCAGAATTGTCAGCATGACTGCATAGCAGCTGAGAAAGAGTGGGTTTCGCAATTTGGTAAATGTACACACGACTTATATCGAATTATAAAAGTTACTTATGCAAGGTTATTTTATTAGTTTACCTGACCTATTTTTCGGATAATCCTCTTCTGAGGAGTTGTCTCCTACCCTTCGTGATGAGAGATCTGTACAAGTGTTTTGAGGTAATTGTTCACAGATGTGTTGGTGTATGCTTAGACTAGTCAGCTTGGATTCCTTTAATTCTCAAACTACTTTGGTAGCATTTGGAGGCACTAGATAAGGAAAGAGTATCACCTGGCAACCGCAGATGGTTGTGCTGGGGATATGATTAGAATTGCTTGCGCTTGTGGGAAAATCAGTCAAAATATAGGACTGGCTAATTCAGGTTGAGTAATGATGTTTTGGTTTAGATATATTTTGTTTGGGATGGTTATCCAAAGAAGATGCTTGAGTTTGTTGAAAGACACACTATAGGAAGTGTCGTTGAAGACGAAGTAGCCAACCCGGTTCACAGAATAAAACATACTTATTCTTGATAGAGATAAAAGGATTAATATGAACTACCTTTGAAGATAATTTTTGACGACATGGATGTTTTTGATATTGTAACTCATAGTTGCAAAATGGGCCGCTTTTATCTGTCTTTCACATTCCAGAGTTTAGACATGACGCACATTTGAATTATGAACAAATCTCTTTACTGATTGCAGAAAAGGAGATGGGGAAGCTGTTGGAACATATACTGGTGTTTTGGGTCTCTCAAAACTAGCAAAAGGATAGGCCATGCTGCCCTTGTCCTTGAGCCTGATGTTATTGAAGGCGCAGTGCCCATAGCCGATAATCCGAACCCATCAACCTCCACTGTACTTCCTTTTATTGCCCCTCCATCCTCCCCTCTGCCGCAATCAGATCCCCCTACTGGTACTCACTCACCTGTTGGATTGCTAGCCCTTACTCCCCTTTCAAGAAATGGTTATTCCTCTTCAGGAGAGGCCCATATTTTCACCATTGGTCCCTATGCGCATGAGACACAGCTAGTCTCTCCTCCTGTATTTTCTGCCTTTACGACGGAACCATCTACTGCTGCTATCACTCCCCCTCCTGAGCCTATGCAATTTACCACTCCTTCATCGCCTGAAGTTCCATTTGCTCAATTGCTTACTTCGTCACTCAACCGTGCTCGGAGGAATAGTGGGACCAATCACAAATTTGCACTTTATGAAGTCCATCATCTCATTTCCCCTGGCTCTGCAAATTCAGCATCTGGTACATCGTCGCCTTATCTTGACAGGCGTCCAGTTCTTGAGTTCTGCATGGTAGATGCCTCCAAATTATTTGACTCTAAGAAATCTTATACTCGCAAGTGGGGTTCAAGACTAGGTTCTGGATCTGTAACTCCGGATGGTACAGGAATTGCTTCTTATGACAATTCGGCCCTGGAGAACCAAATCTGTGAAGCGACACCCTTGGGTAACATGGAAGCTGGCTCGCCAATTGATGAAACTCCGGTGGATCACAGAGTCTCATTTGAGGTAAGTCATGAAGATGTTCCAAAATGTCTTGAGAAGAAAATTGTAGAAATTGGAGATAAGCAGCAAGAAATAAAGGATAAATCAGCAAGTGGACATGAAATAATGCCTTTCAAATTGGTAGACTCTTGCAAGTTGTGTGCTCAAGATGCGGCAACTGAAACCCTTGAGACGTATTCTGGAGAAATGGACTATTGCCGACACAAGCGGACTTCTTTCTCTCTCGGATCAGTCAAAGAATTTAATTTCGACAGCAATGACCAAGAAACACCTGCTAAGTCGAACCTCAGCTCAGATTGGTGGGCCGATGAGACGATTGTGAGGGACATTGAAGCTGAGGAGAATTGGAGTTTCTATCCATTGCTTCAACCAGGTGTCAGCTGATGACCTCTCTTCACAGTAGCTCCTGGTACTTCTCGTGCCTCTTGAGCACCAAGAAACCGATGCACTATACACATGTTTATACGAACATTGAACAGTAAGATTTTACTTTACTAGCAAAGCTAGTTTGTCTATGGTACTGCTGTACTGATACATTCTTTTGCAGCCTGACAAAGGCTGATATAGTTCCTCTCTTCTGGCGATAGATGACGCACTCGTAGGATGTTTTCTGCATGACAAAATAGGTCAGTGGTATTACAGTTTACACTGCTGATCACTTCCTCCTTTAATTTGTATCTTCCTCTAATTTCATACTGAATATACCTTATTGTGGAGTAACTTGTAAGCACGAGTGCATGACTCTGTAAAGTATTCATTATCATTCAGTAAGAGTGATTGTAATTCTTGTATATTTTTCGATTAGTGTCAACTTCCGTATATGCCTGCCACTGCTATCCTCTCGACACCAGATTGTCACTCACATAGTCACAGCCAAAGAACACTGACAGTTGACACTTTCATTGTTCTTATGCAAGTTACATCCGGAGTTGTCCGGACTGCAGAGGATAGATCCTGTGAAAGAGCCTAGCCTAAGCTGATGACTGAAGCTCAAACGTTTACACGGCCCCTCACATGAATGCCTTTTAGGCTTGAAAACGTAGATAGTGCACGTCTGTTCATCTTCATACCTTGAAAGGATGCACCTGGAAGTTCAAATAGACGATGGTCCATCATTGTCACAGTTGTTGAGAATCTACATACCTAAACATATAGGGATCAGAATACTAGAAGTCTAGAATAGTGTGGTGGAAAACAATTTTGGCTTTGATGTAATGGCCTAATTAAGCTTTTTAAATTCTGATGGACCTAATTCATCTTACATGAGAGCTCTTATAAAAAAATGTCAATTCTTTTTGAGAGATTTTGACAATAAATTAGTTTCATTTCATAAAATAGAGCCACATCAGTACTTTGTTTTCTTAGGTAGATATTCGACATTTAACCACATAAGCATACTAATATGTAGCCGCGGTAATTAGGGGCAAAACTTGGTACCAAGCTCATGAAATAGTGGAATACAAATGTCTCACGAATCTCTCATCTTGGATTGTTAACGTTTAACTTGAATGTAAGCGAAAAACAAACCTACGTTAACAACCCGAAAATCGAGAGGAGGAAGGCAGACGGAGAGCAGTAGTTAGCATGGCAACTTCTGCTTACCAAAATCAGCTGATTATAAAACCGAAGTTGATTGCGCATGTGGCGACGACATGACCATAATTAAGGACAGTAGAACCTTTCTGTTTGCTGTCCCACCACAGGCCACAGCCCTCCCGACATAGTATGATCCATTCGCATAAAAAACTATGTTCCAATTTTTTTTTAATTTCTTTTTCTCATTGTTTAATCACAAAAAGTCCAAAACTTTACAAGGTTCAGTTAAACTTTATCATTACAATGTTGTCATTTACACTTTTCACTGATCCTTTCCACTTTAGTAGGAGTATACACTTACTCTAACAAGTAACCTTGCTTCATATTCCTACTGCTGCAAGTGTAAGTGAGGTTCTGATTATTGCTCATTTCTGTTTTTTCTGACTTAATTTTTTTGTAGTAAAGATTGAATCTTTGGATCTGGGTATGTGTGATTCTTTCATATTTCTGTAGAAAATGCTTGATTTTGGCTGTTTGAATGTTCCCTTTTGCAAATTTTTAATGGTTTGCAATGTTTGACCTAGTGGGCAATTGGGAACCATGTTATAATTTGACTTTACAATAGTAAAGATTGATCATTTCAATAAAAAGCTTATGATTTGATTTGAAATTGTATTAAAAATAACAATGGTTTGTGTTTGTGGTCAATTTCTTTAGTTTTCGGTTCTTAATGTTCATGTGATTGTAGGATTGCATATATATATCAGTGGGATAAAGATACAGTTTTTGGTCCTTTCTTTTAGTACTCTCTTAGTTCTTTTGGAACGTTAACGTTGGTTTAAATATGTGAGACGAATTCAAAACTAAAAGATGTTTGAATGTTATGTTTCTTTTTCCAGGCTGCTATTTTAACTGTGAACTCTACTTGGAAGCTGTTGTGATTTTGTGATATTTTGATCATTTGGGAATAAAAGGAATTGGGATAGAATTGGTTGTGCTTCGAAAAGATGCCGAGAATGGTCATGGCACTCATTGTGAGGGTGGTTTTGGGGTCAATGTAGAAGTTGTTGTAGTGAGGTATTGATCATTGGGACCTTTTAGGCCGGGGCAGACCTAATATAGGGACATTAGTGGACAATTGTTCACTGAATTTTTGTGAAAAAGAAGAATCGTTTACTTGGCATATATGAAATAATTGATTGGTGAAGAATTTCTATGGCATAACATTCAGGTTTTATCCCATATTCATCAAATTTTCGGCCTGCCCTCGGTTAGAGAATTCAGAGTTTTTGTGATACTCAGACAAAAGAGCCAAAATGGTCATGCCTCCTACAGTCAAGGTGGTTTTAGGGTCAGTTGCATTTGCAATGTTTTGGGTGTTGGCAGTTTTTCCTACTGTTCCTTTTCTACCCATTGGGAGGACTGCAGGGTCTCTCCTAGGAGCCATGCTGATGGTACTCTTCCGTGTCCTATCGCCAGACCAAGCCTATGCTGCAATTGATCTTCCAATACTCGGTCTTCTTTTCGGTACAATGGTTGTCAGTGTTTACCTTGAAAGAGCAGATATGTTCAAATACCTTGGTAAATTACTAGCATGGAAAAGCAGAGGACCCAAGGACTTGATTTTTAGAGTCTGCCTGGTATCTGCTCTATCTAGCGCATTGTTTACAAATGATACCTCTTGTGTTGTCTTGACCGAGTTTGTATTAAAGATTGCTCGACAACATAACTTGCCCCCTCACCCGTTTTTACTAGCTCTTGCTTCTAGTGCAAATATAGGGTCTTCAGCGACCCCTATTGGGAACCCGCAAAATCTTGTTATAGCTGTCCAAAGTAAGATATCATTTGGAGAGTTCTTAGTGGGAATCGTACCAGCTATGCTCGTGGGTGTTTTGGTTAATACCTTGATCATAATAGGTATGTACTGGAAGTTGTTATCGACTTATAAGGACGAGGAAGATGCATCTGCAGAAGTGGTTGGTGAAGAGGATGTTACTTCACATCGATTTTCACCAGCTACCTTGTCACATATGTCTTCTAATTCTTTGGAACTGGATACCCATAGTCTAGGTAGTGTGAGGGAACATTCGGGTCATCTAGATACTCTCAGAAATCGGGCGATTGCCACTGAAAATGAGATCCACAGTGTTGAGTCTTCCAGAAATTCAGATGCTTCTAAAGACATGGCTGCACATGAAACTTCCGAGCAGAAGTTAGAAACTGCATCCATGGAGAAAGTTGAAACTTCAAATGGAAGCCTCAACTCACAATTGAGGTTATTGTGTGCAGGGGAAGGAGTAAATGAAAAATGGAAGCAAGTATTATGGAAGACATGTGTTTATGGTGTCACCCTAGGCATGCTCATTGCCCTGCTACTTGGTCTGAATATGTCATGGACCGCTATCACTGCTGCCCTAGCTCTTGTTGTTCTTGATTTCAAAGATGCTCGTCCGTCCTTGGAGAAGGTGACATTTAAGCGCATGTCTTTCTTTAACTTTTATTGTTTGCCTGCTTACTAGAGGGTTCTAGCCTTACTTGGTTCAGTGGGTGGTATTACCCTTGATGCTTGATCTCTTCGTTCTCTCTTGTTGACAGGTCTCGTATTCATTATTGATATTCTTCTGTGGAATGTTTATCACGGTTGATGGATTCAACAAGACTGGTATTCCTGGCAAGTTTTGGGACCTCATGGAGCCATATTCTCAAGTTGATCGTGCAAGCGGAATTGCAGTTCTTGCTCTTGTTATTCTCTTCCTCTCTAATGTGGCCTCTAATGTACCGACTGGTATGTAAACTCCACTTCTAAACTTGTTTACTACTGTTATTTTGCGTTCAGTGATTGCCTTCTCCATGTCAAGAAAGTGATGTTCTCTAGTTAGACCAATAAGTAGATCTATTGAGTTTTGTTTCAGCTAACTACATTGTGCTGTAACAATATACAAGCTATTTGATTTCTAAACAATCTAGGAGATCAACTTGAGCATTCCAGATCCATGATATTGCTGATTTTTCTTTGTGTGTGTGTGTGTGTGAAAGCGTGTGAACATGTTGCACCGAGACTGAGGCATCATGTCATGTTATAGAGCAAATTCTGTAATATATAGCTGTTAGCCTGTTATACTATTGCTGAACCTGTAAATTAGATTCTAGTTATTGCTAACGAAAGGCAGACTGATGCTCAAACTGGTGGTAGAAATTTGTAACAGAAAAACATCCTGTACTACTGGTGAGTGGTGATAGAATACATAACGAATGTTATGGCATAGTAGAGGAGATTATATTGCTTGCGACTTGCGACATTGTTACCTTCTGAATTCCAATTATTGTTGTTCTGATTATTGTCTACAGTTTTGTTGCTTGGAGGACAAATAGCCGCATCAGCAGGGATGATATCTCCATCAGAAGAGAAAAAAGCTTGGTTGATCTTAGCTTGGGTTAGTACAGTGGCTGGGAACTTGTCACTCTTGGGGTCAGCCGCCAACTTAATCGTGTGTGAACAGGCTCGTCAGGCCCCGTACTTGGGGTACAATCTCACTTTATGGAGGCACCTCAAATTTGGAGTTCCATCCACTCTTATTGTCACTGCAATTGGCTTGACTCTCATCAGGGGTTGACAGTTTTGTTTCAGATAACTCTCAGTATGTTCCCGAAACTCGTGTATAAATTGGTGTATAGAAGTATAGAACTTAAGGCCCCTGATAACCCTTCAGCTTAAAGAATTGCCTCAAATCTCGAAGTTTAGATGATACGGTCATATACGTACAGTTTGTTGTTCTTTTTACTTCAGAAGAAATCTAAACAAATTTGATGTTCAAACAAATCTGCTCTGTCACAGGACTCAGGAAGTATTTCGCAATATAGAAAAAGCTGAAAACTTGCTGATATATCAGATATAAACATGAATGAAGAACTATGATATTTAAAGATTATAAATTGGAATGATTAATATTGATATTGATATAAAACATAAATACTACTGTGTCTTTAGTAGACAGTAGACTGTGCATATCTCCTGTGAACAAATATAAGTAAAACTATGTCATAATATTCTCATATAGTTATCAGTACTATGAGAATGAGAATAAACTAATTAATTAGAAGGGGCTGGAGCAGCACAGTGCTGGCTAACTATGCTCTCTAAGAGGGGATTGTTAAACTGGCATGAATCTTCGATGTTTTGAAGAGCGGAGCAGCATCCGGAACTAATAGAAATCTCATGAGTCATCAAGAAGGAATGGAAGTCGTTCAAGCAAGACACCATGCTGCGATCATGGACGGCCTGGAAGCACTTCTTGTTGTCGTCATTGACTGGTGGCATCCCAAAGTATGGTAGTGGTGGGAACGCGAATTGACCGCCATTTGTTTTCTCTTCATTGTCGCTTGGGGTAGAAGGGGAGGATGGAGGTTGGCTGGGGAGTGGGAATGGGAAAGGGAATGGGTTTGTGTTGTTAAAAGGGAATTGGAATGGGGGGAAGAAAGGAGTGAAGGGTGGGGGTAGGAAAAAGTGAGGGGGGAGGAAGGGGTGGTGAAACGGGAATGGGAAACCGAGGAATGGGGTCTTTTCGTCATTGGGGGAGGAAGGGGATGATGGTGGTTGGGCAGGCTGGGAGCTGTTAGATGGGGTTGGGAATGGGAATGGGAATGGGAAGAAAGGGAAGCCAGGAGCAAAGTGTGGGGGTAGGAAAGGGTGAGGAGGGACTAGAGGGTGATGGAAGAATGGGAATGGAACTCCATGGAATGGAAACGGGATTTTCTCGTCGTTGCTAGGGGTGGAGGGAGAAGAGGGGGAAGATGGAGGTTGGGCAGGTTGTCCGGGGAAGGGGAATGGGAACGGGAATGGGTTTGAGCTGTTAGATGGAAAAGGGAATGGGAACGGGAATGGGGGGAAAACAGGAGTGAAGTGTGGAGGTAGGAAAAAGTGAGGGGGTGGTGGAAGGTGAGGGAAGAAAGCGAATGGAATCCCGTGGAACGGGAAAGGTATTTTCTGATCAGCATTGATCTGGTTGTCGCTGGATGGGGAAGAAGGGCTGGATGGGGAAGACGGGGGCGGGCTAGGGACTGTGAAGTTATATGGGAATGGGAAGGGGAATCCTGAAAAAAAGTGTGGGGGTGGTAGGAAAAAGTGAGGGGGGAAGTGAGGGTAATGGGGTGGTCCAAAGAACCATTGAGGACTCACAGTAGCTTCAGGCTGATCTTGCGCGAACGCAATGGCAAACAGCAGAGGCAGAAAGATGAGAACTCCTTTCATTGTGCTGTTGAACGTGAAGACTTGAAAGCTATTCTTAATCCGGCTGCTTTGATTGTGGTTTGATTTGTGAGTTTTGACAAGATTTATGATGGGTATTTATACCTGTGTATCGGAGTTTTTCGGACTCTGTCAAACTCTGTCAGGTATTTAGAGCATCCAGCTTTTTGTGGGATGTCTGAATTTTTGTAAATGCCAGCTATAGTCTTCGTATATGTTGTAGTAGTCCTAGTCTTTTAGAGCGATGAGGGAATTATCTATGTGGCTGTGCAGCTTATTGTCCTAAAGATTGTACGGATCAATTTACTGTCCTAGTCCTACTGCACTTGTTGAGTTCTTACAGTTCTATAGCTGTACAGTTTATCCTGCAGGTTTACAGACCGATTTTAACGAAAAACTACCTCTGCAGTGTACAACATGTCCGTACTTTGAATCCTAGTCCTGGTGCACTTGTTAAGTTCTTACAGTTTTAATGTTTTATAGCAGTACAGTACGGATCAAATTATGTCAGTACTATATATCTGTCGGGACTGTACATAGACTCCTGATCCTGGCAGTCAGTCTTGCACAGGCTCTTAGAAAAGGTCTCAAAATGTCATGCTTTTTAATTTCTTTTATCGTTAAACACGGTCTATAGTATTCTAACGGTAGAAAGTTGTAATGTACTTCAAGCACTTGCTTTATCCTTGATCTCAATTTGTTTCTCGCGTCAACAGTACTATATATCGTGTTTCCGACTTATATTTACTCTTCTGTTGCTCGGAGGTCAATGAGCTGCAATGCTGCATCAGTAGCTACAATATCTAACTGCCCTTGGCTGATCTTTGCTTAGGGTTAGTACAGTGGTTGTGAACTTGTCAGTTGTTACTCTTGAATCGTCAGTGTTACGAAATTACATTTGTACGTCAGAACTTGAACATTAACATGATCGTTTCACCTGAATAGCATGTGTACAGTGTACTACGCAAACATAACATTAAACTCCCAAACACAAAAAATAGAATGTCTTAATCAGAAGACTTGCTTGGAAAGTTCTTACAAGGAAATACCAACGGTGCTCATCATTCATTGACTCGATAATTTTCCACACAATTAGCAGTTGACTTATATGTATAAGTCAAGATGCATGATGGCTTAAAATTCAAATGATTTATTTAGCAATATCCTCATACGTAAGTTATAAAGCATGACATCATCGAGTGAAAAGTCAAAATACGCTATTACATTTTCTTGGTGTTCGTATTTGGTTAACCAAATGTCATTTTCTACAACACGTATCTATGAATTCTTTATTAGTTAAATTTATTAAAATAACACACAAATACGCACATGATCATGTTCCGAGAGTATTCAACAATCAGCATTTTGATCACCTCCTTTCCTTTCGATCGAGTTATCTTGCTTATATTAGTACGTACTCCATCATTCTCATGTTAACCACTTTCATATAATTTGGTTTTGAGTTGAGATCTATCTGGATTGATATGCGATCTAGTGCAACTCCGATATCGTGCGCCTCTACTTTCTTCCGATCCCAGCAAGTAAAACATTGTTTATAATTGAAAACCTATGATAATGATGTATCCACCATGAAACATATGAATAATAGTTGGAGATAATTTACACGACCAAAATCATTCTCACTTTCTCAGATTCCAAAAGCAAATCCATGATGCACTAAAATGTAGGGATATGATTTGGGTTTGGATCAAGGCAAAGGGTATATGTGATTATGTATGTGTACATTAACAGACAAAAGCAGCCCATATCAGACCCCATCCGCCCAAAATTAAGTGGATTCCAATTGGGTGGAAGTGTACGTGGAAGTTCCAAATTGCGCAAGCTAATCTGGTACGGAAATGGTAACCCATCATTTTAATCATGTTCGGTATGGATTATGATTGACCTAATGGTTTGAAAATTAACTATTTTTTCGGAAGTTATCTTGGTTTTAAATTTATTGGTAGAGTTGAAAGTACTCTAATTCGTCACACATTATAATACGTAACAATTTTTGAAGGCAGGACTCTTGCAAAGTGAGATTGAGATGAAGTAGTCGGAAATCAACTTTTACTGTGGTTGTCTGTAGGTGAGTTTTAGGGTGGAGAATGGAGATGAGTAGCTGACATGAGTGCGGGACGAGATAAAAATATTTGTAGAGATAGATAGTGTGTTAAAGCGTGTACGCTCTATAGTAAACAATTTAAATTAACTTATACTCGAAAGTATAAAATAGCTTATTTAACTAGTTTTTTTTTTTTTCCACTCTTTCGCCAATTAAATCAACAGCACTCACTCCCATACTACCTAAATATTATCAACTTGTTGTCACTTGGTAATTTAAATAGCTAACATTGTTATTTCCAAATCGTAAGAACTTGTTAACAACACAAACCTACGGTGATCTATGTTATTCTAAACCTCACATATCAAGACAACCATCAATGATCCCAAGTAGAGGGGGACTACTTCAAGTCTACGACACCAAGAAAGAGAACCACAAAATCGAGCATAAATCCTCCAAGATAAAAAGCAGGAAGTTTGTAAGTAATTACACATCACAATAATTATAAGAAGTAAAATACACTGCCGTTATAATTTTTATTTTTCTTGCAACGACATTTCTAGGGTTTGATATTC
This sequence comes from Spergularia azorica, assembly GCA_038382645.1. Lineage (NCBI taxonomy): Eukaryota > Viridiplantae > Streptophyta > Magnoliopsida > Caryophyllales > Caryophyllaceae > Spergularia > Spergularia azorica. The sequence goes on along the minus strand of JBBYHQ010027680.1, from coordinate 18,263 downwards.
CCACTTCAATTTCACACTCAAAAAAATACAATCAAATTAATTAAAAAAAAAAACACCATTTCCAACAAAATCCCATCTTTCCCTTTGCTTTATTCTTCCTTGATTTCTCAGAAATTCCCCTCAAATTTAACTACTGCTGCTCTCTCTCTCTCTCTCTCTATATTCTCCCTTGTTTTGTTGCTTCATTGTGACGCTTTTAATGTTGGGCAGTTACTAAAATTCTGCTACTATACTAAGCTAAATTATTCACTTTATTACTTACTTTTTCGACCTAATTTTCCAGATTTATTTCTGGGTTTTCGATGATTTGAAGCTTCTCATATGGTAAGTTCCTCTTTTTTTTAGCTGCTGTAATTATTTTTGTACTCTGGATCTGTAGTTAAAATTTATGTATTTTAAAGTGTTTAGATCGATTTTTTACTGTGTTGATATAATTGTATAGTTTAGTAATTTTAGTTGGGTAATTCAAGTTTGAATCTTGTGGTAATTTGGTTATCTGGGTAAGAAATGGTAATTTAATTGACTTAGTCTGTTGTAATTATGGGCTTAATTATGGGTTAATTGTGTTGAATTAGCTTTATTGGAATTTATGAGTATAACTTTTGATAAGTAAGTGAAATTTTTTTTTAATGACTGAATCCCATTTTTTAAATTTTGGTTGGTGAGGAAAATTTAATTTAGAAATTAGGTTGAATTTGAAGTAGTATTTGTGGAAATTGACTTGAAAGTTGAAAGCTAGGAGTCTTAGCAGACATTAAGAAAATGGGAAAGTTAATTAATTTGGAATTAGTCAAGATAAGATGACAATTCTGAAGTATAAAGAGGTACAAAGTTTTAATTTTTAAGGGGGGGTTAGTGCGGATGGAAGTTTTTCGGGTTTCAAGGAGTGCAGCGAGGTGTGTTACGCGGTGCAGGTCTGCTTCCCTGTATCTTGACCCATAGGATTGGGTAATTGATTGGGATGGCTTGAAATGACTTTGTGAGGGTTGATCTTGTGTTTTTCCCCGTCCACAAAATGCATATTTGTATAAAGAGAGCGAGGTCTTGTTGGCTTATACGGTTATACCCAATGTAAATCAGCCAACAGTATTCAGCTCAGATAGTTCCGTCACTTCTCATTGTAATAAATAGGACCGATAATTACAATAATAGGTAGGATGAAAATGCAGCACATTTTCGTGGAGCTAATAGTTAGGATCGAAATGCAGCACATTTTTGTTGTGAAGCTTTGAAGGATATTAGGTAAGTGGAGTTGGGCGAGTTGCAATTTTACTGCATAGTTGTTGCATAGTTACATAACTTATTCTAACTGCCCACTGCCTAATGTCATGCTGTAGTTTATAATCACTGCCTGTTCATATACACATAGAACATTGAAGGGTGGGTTTGTTGAAATAGAGAACTTAACTGATTGTTTGTTACGATGTTGATTGCTTTGCTTGTTGTTTGCTCGCTATGTGTAATCAGTCCTCTTCAACATAGTTTAGTTGTCTTAATACACTCGGATAGTTAATATTTTACTTTATTGTCCAGGGTGCTGCCCTGTGAATCGCTTCCAGTGCAACATTACCATCAGTGGATGAACTTTGTCGAAGTCTCAATGGAGGTTCATGTTGATCTTTGTATGTCAAAGTGTGTTCTTTTACCATGACAATATACACCTTGATAACTTGTAGTCGTCCTGAGCCTTTAGCTGCGTTGCCATTTTTTTTAACCAACGGAAGTTATAATTTGCCCAAACTATGCCTTCATGGTGGGGTAAATCATCATCTAAAGAAGGAAAGAAGAAACCAGGCGATGAGTCTTTCTTTGAATCACTACGTCGCAAACTTAGAAGTCCATCCGATGTGAAATTGGATAGTAGGTCAGGAGGCTCTCGTAGGCATTGCAGTGACACTGTTTCTGAGTTGGATCTTCAATCCAGAGCCGAGTCCAGATCTCCATCGCCCACCAAGCAATCAAAGCATGTTGGCAGATGTCAAAGTTTTGCTGAAAGGCCTCTTGCCCAACCACTTCCACTTCCAGGCTTGCATCCTGCCAATGTAAGTCGTACTGATTCTGGAATCAGTATATCGTCAAAGCCTAGGACAGAAAAAAGCTCCAAGTCGTTATTTCCCCCGCTTCCTAGACCTGCCTGCATTAGGAGTAGAGCAGAACCTGTGGAGTTAGACAGTGAGTTGGTTACTGCTTCAGTTTCGAGTGAGAGCTCAGTCGAAAGTGATGATCTGCCAGAGTCTAGGTTGCGTAGTCCTCAAGCATCAGATCTTGACATTGGGGCTAGAATTGTTGCTGGGACTCCTTCTAGGTGAGATTGAAGCTATTCTCTTTTCATACTATTGCGTTGCTTTCATTGTTAGAGATGAAGTATGAATTATACATTCCCGAAGTGTACAATATTTGAAAGTTGTAAGTTGACAATTTCTCTTGTTTTTCCCCCCATCAGTGTGGTGCTCAAGGATCAGTCAACCAGAGTCGTGCTGAATGATTCAAGAGAAGCGCAAAGACCTGTTGGCACTCCACAGAGCAATCAAAATCCTTCCCCCTCTCCTAGAAGAAGGCCATTGCGAAATCATGTGCCTAATTTGCAGGTTCCTTCACATGGAGCTTTTTACAGTGCTCCTGACAGCTCAATGTCTAGTCCTTCCAGGAGCCCTATGAGAATATCCAATGACCAAGCTATGAACAATGCGTTTTGGGCTAGTAGAGCTTATCCCGACATGAATTTACTCGGATCTGGCCACTGCTCCAGTCCTGGTTCAGGCCACAACTCTGGCCACAATTCTATGGGAGGCGATATTTCAGGGCAGCTATTCTGGGGTCAACCAAGTAGAATGACAAGTCCTGAGTATTCTCCTATACCTAGCCCCAGAATGACAAGTCCTGGACCAAGCTCTAGAGTTCAGAGCGGTGCTGTGACACCTATTCATCCCACAGCAGCTGGTTCAGGCTCAGAAAGTCATCCTCTGCCACTTCCTCCTGTAATAATCCCAAATTCCTCTATGTTCTCTCATTGTAATTCCGCAGCCACATCGCCGTCTGTTCCACGAAGTCCCACGAGGGGAGATAATTTGCCAAGCCCTGGCTCACGTTGGAAGAAAGGAAGGTTGCTTGGTAGAGGAACTTTTGGACACGTCTACCTTGGGTTTAACAGGTGATTGTTAGTTAAAACTTCACTACTTTACTATGAAGAGTGTGCCGGATCCATTGATTTTGACTATCTTTATTGATCGGCCCGTTTTTTTGCATCATTGACATAGTGAAACCGGTGAAATGTGTGCCATGAAGGAGGTTACCCTGTTTTCTGATGATCCCAAGTCAAAGGAAAGTGCAAAGCAGCTTCAACAGGTTTTTTTTTCCCTTTCTGATTCTGCTATAGCTGTATGAGTGTATGACTGTATCTGTAACTCCCCAATCGAGGAGTAATTGAATAAGCCTGATTCAATAGATTTTTGATGTTTACATGTCTCAATTGTGTCATCCGTAAGCAGCCTCCCATGTTTTCAACGTAGGGGCAAGGGGTAAGCACTGGGGTCATGTTGTTGTTGTTGTACATGTCTCATTTGTGTTAGCAATTACCTCCATTAACATGTGCTGTGCTACAAGAGTTTCGTCTTTTGTCATAGAGAGTAAATGTGGTAGGGTGTTTTTTACATCTTCATTTCAGTCTATGGGCCTTCTTGATGATAACTGATTAATGCTTGTAAAGCTGGAAGTGTCTTTGGCATTGGTTGGGGGTAAGTTTTTGTAGCGGATTGTCTGGTCGTGTTACTGCCTTTACTACTTAATATTACCTTCCCTAAAAAGTATAATACAGGTCGGTTAGTCGGTAGGTGTACATGGGTTCCGGATGGGGTTAGGGGTTGACTTCTGGGTTAAAAATGCATTCTCGTATCTTTTTCTTTACCTTATGTTTGATAATTAGTATGTTATATTATTTTACATAAAATCTATTATAATAATCATTATTAGTCATATTTATGGCTTATATGTTGTAAATTGAATCTCAATCTAAAATTAAATTATTTATGTTAATTTATAGCGTGTACATCCGACCCCCGTTACCTCGCCAAGGTGGGGGGGGGGAGGGGAGCTTTTTGCATAGTTTCATCTTGTTTTTGGGTCAATCAGGTCGGCCTCGGCCCTGTCTTTTCGATTTGTTTTCGAGTTTGATTGTTTACCGAGCTTGATTAGATCGAAGTTTTTCTGTATTAGTGGTTGTCTGCTAGTGGCTATGCAGTCATACTTAATTAATTATCCCCCCCGGGTGTTAATCATGTTTCTTGAGATGTGGGTCAGGTTACAGAAGTCATGCGCATATGTGTTTCACGGTTTACCAAAGCTCTACTGCAGGATTTCATATGCCATATTGTGTTGAGTAGCTTCAAAAGTCCACACTTTCTATATGTGTAGGAAATTGCCTTATTGAGCCGTCTACGACATCCAAATATTGTGCAGTATTATGGTTCTGAAACGGTAAGTCCAACTTTGCTGCCTATATTTTTCAAACTGTTCTTTATTTTACTCAACTTATAATGTTTGAATATTGAGGATCAAGGTTGGCCTAATGGTTAGGAACTCAACCTACCTGGGGGTTGTCTCGGGTTCAAATCCTCATACCCCCACCCCCGCAGCATTAGCTGCTCCTTTGTACCAAAAAAATAATGTTTGAATATTCTGATTTTAAGAGAATCCATTTTTTTTGTAGTTGGGTTTCTGCTATCAGATTACCAAACCTCTACTTTTCCTTACCTTACAGGATTCGTTATATTTCTTATGCGTTCAGTAGTTGATTTTTTTTTTTCTATTCGTTTATTGTAGTTAACCTGTGTTTCTGCTTGTGTTTAACAGGTTGGTGATAGACTATATATATACTTGGAGTATGTGTCTGGTGGATCTATCTATAAACTTCTTCAAGAATATGGGCAGCTGGGTGAACTGGCAATTCGTAGTTATACCCAACAAATTCTGTCTGGGCTTGCATACCTTCACGGGAAGAAAACTGTACATAGGTGAATCTTGTTAATTATACTTGTTTTATTTCCTCTGTTTAGTTTTGGGGCCACTGTCTCTCAAGTTCAACCTATTTTCTCTTTGCAATAGTAATCCTCTTCCCCTTGTTACAGACCACTCCCCCTCTTTTGTTTTCTTGTCAACCAAACAATGTACTCCCTCCGTCCCAGCTCAAACGCCCAATATTCCATTTCGGGATGTCCCACCTCAAACACCCCATCTATTTTGGGACATATTTCTCTCTCCTACTTATATTAAATGATCACATCCTCTCTCCTACTTTTATTAATCCTCAAATTCTCTCTCCTCCTTGTTCCTAATATTATATCACTCAACTTATTATATCAATTTTTCTTATTCCACTACAAATACCCCACGGGGCGTTCGATCTGGGACAGAGGGAGTAAATGTATTTTCTTGTGAAAAACATCCTTCATCAAAAAAGATTTCTGCTGTTTTCCCGTACCAGGCGAAGCAGTTTTTGGTGGTAGATTAGTTTGTTTTATACTGCCCTTAAGTCAAAATACTTGTCAGGTAGAATTCTTATTTTGTGGAGATTGATGTGCATTTTATAGAGACATCAAAGGAGCAAATATTCTCGTGGACCCGAATGGACGTGTCAAGTTAGCAGACTTTGGCATGGCAAAGCATGTAAGTATCTGATGGTATTTATGGTATGTTTTGGGCCAAGGAGCTACAAAATATTTTGAAATTACTAATTGATCTAAATTTGACTGGTGCAATTAAGTTTTCTTGCCAATGGTTAATTTTTGTAATATGCTTGTTCTTAGTTTATGATAATTTTTGCAGATCACAGGCCAATCATGTCCATTGTCATTCAAGGGAAGCCCTTACTGGATGGCTCCAGAGGTCAACACCTAAACATCATTTCCCGTATTAACACCGTCACTGTTTCTTCCTTCTGGCATCCTTACCCTTGCCTTCCAAATGCAGGTCATAAAGAATGCCGATGGGTGCAGACTTGCGGTTGATATATGGAGCCTTGGTTGCACTGTTTTGGAGATGGCAACAACCAAACCGCCATGGAGTCAATATGAAGGGGTGTGTATATTGTGACAAGTGATCTATAGTGGGATTTTTTGTTTTGAGTTTATGTGCTCCTTTATCTTTGTTATTCCAGTCGCAAATGTCAGGTCCTGTGTCTTTTGGTATCTCTGTCTCTTAGGTTGTTGTTGGGGATTTGAACCTTGCCGATCCCTGACATTGAAATAATGCTCTCTTTAATGGATTACTAAATAGTCTGAATACTTTGTAAAGAATTTGGTTAACGAGATCCTTGTCATAATAATGCTGGTGCCTGCTGATCCAAGTACACTTTGTCTCTCATGCGTAAAGGGTACCAGCATTCATTTGTGTTCTCTCTTCCTCCATAACGAATGTCAGATTCGTTAGGAAGTTGTATCTTCGTCATTGTCCATGTCATTAGAGCCATATTAACTACTTGTAATAAACTTATAATCTTCATTGAAGTAATATGGGCTGAAAGTATTATGCTTTTGTCTATTGGAAGTATTATGCTTTTGTGATTTTGTCTACTACTGTATGTTTGAGTGAAATGGATTGTGACGGCCTGCTTTCATGTTGGCCTTTGCAGGTGGCTGCTATGTTTAAAATTGGAAATAGCAAAGAATTACCTGCGATTCCTGATCATCTTTCTGAGGAAGGAAAAGATTTTGTGAAGCTATGTTTGCGTAGGAATCCACTGGATCGTCCTAGTGCTGCTGAATTACTTGAGCACCGATTTGTTAAAAATGCTGCTCCTTTGGAGAGGCTGGTGCCAGCCCCTGAACCTGCTGATCTTTCAATTGAAGTTGCTAATGGGACGAGGACATTGGTATTTCTCGTATCTTCGTAACTTTTATTTGTTCTTTATACTTCTTTATGCCACTTTATATCAGTGGTGTGATTATGAAATTTGGCATATTGTGCGAGTGCCTGTATGACTTGTTAAAGATCCCTTATTCATTAAGAACCTAATTGATGACTTGATTTTTGGAAATGGATTATATTATATATTCTCTAATACTGGCTCAGGTGCTTCTATTTGAGTTTTATGCCTGTAGTACCTACTTTCCTGCCTAATTATGAACTTGTGTCACGATGAGTGTTGTCCAGGGGCCCGGACTTGAGAGGAACCTTTCTTGCTTGGACTCGGATATATTGGCTGTACACTCATCTAGGGTTTCACCCACTCGTCCTCGCTCCAGGTGTGTTCTGAAATCTACTGTTCTACTCTTGCTCAGTCATGCATATTGACATCAAGTACATCTTTATTTATCATGGTAATGCCAAAGGGATTATCGATTTTTTTTTGTACATGTATTGCAATCTGAATATTTCCATTTCCAATTTTGTGTTCTTAGTGAGTATCACATTCCACGGAATATATCTTGTCCGGTCTCCCCGATTGGTAGTCCCTTGTTGCATGCAAGGTCACCTCAGCATCTCAATGGAATGATGTCACCTTCTCCTATTTCTAGCCCCCGTACCACTTCTGGCTCATCAACGCCCCTGACTGGTGGTAATGGTGCCATTCCGTTTCATCATTCACAGCAGTCTCATTACATGCAAGATGGTTTTGGACCTATGCCGAAGTCTCCAAATAGTGTATTCCTGAATGGGTCATGTTACCATGATTCGAAGCCAAATATTCTTCGAGGGATGCAATCTGGTCCTCGTGCATCTGGGATATCTGTAGGTCCTGAAAATGAATTTCGTGCTAAGCAGGGTGTGAGACCCTGTCAAGGGGACCTCTGTAATGGGCAGTCGGTGTTGGCTGATCGTGTATCCCTGCAGCTCCTAAGGGAGCATGCAAAGCTAAACCCTTCAATGGAATTTAGTCCCCGTTCTACCCTGCCTAACCGGACCAATGGCCTCTAGCTTTCCTCACATGAGATGGCGAATGCCGGAAAGCATTGAGTGAACATTCAAGGAAAAATGAAGAATCCATTTGGATGGATTGTTCGTACTGAGCTAGTTTTTGAGGAAGAGTTTGTTTCAGGAGGTCGATCTTTTCCCCTTATGGGCTGTGACAGCCTTCTGTTTTCAGGCATGGTCCATATGCTGAAGCTCTTTTGGCTGGAACCAACATCACTGCTCGGGGATTTTGCTAATAATTTCTCACAACGGGAGGCTATTCAGTGGACTGCACTATAGGCAGTCACACCTCCCTTTATTGTACAAATTCAGAATTATGGTATCTGATGCTGACTGGTTGAAGGCACAAGACGCTCACGCAGCAAAAGGTTCGTCCTGCACATCCCCAGAAAAAGTTTCAGAGTTTCTGAAAGACCTTCATTTTTCTAGGTCATCTGGGACGAGTTAGAAAGTTGGAATCAAGCATGGACATCGGGAGGGTCTGGTCGATGCTGTACAGGAGCTATAGTTACATTTGCAGCCTCACAGTCGCAACTCAGATACATAACCAAGTGATCTGATCTATACCTGTTCTAATGTAATTGTCAATATATTGTTATGTAATATTGTTACCTCGTTTCTGTACATTCACGATTTTAGTACAGAAATCCAATTGAGACTGTAAATTATCTGTTCCTCAACATCTGATATTAGCTGCAAATTGCAATGACTATGGCTGCTTCCGTACTAGGATTTGATGACTGAACCTCTTGCAGAGTTTCCAGTAACATACAAATGCAATGCTCTGTTACTTCTTTTGTTCTATATCCCCTGGTTTATGGAATCATAAGACTGAGCATAAGACTGTTACAAGTGCAATGATTTAAACAGTGTGAGTGCAACAGTAATCAATTTTCACCTGGAAGCTTAACCAGATTACCGATAGGCAACAAACAAGTCACTGATAGAAGAAGAAAATGTTTTAATGCTCAGTGTTGGCTTAGAGTCTAACATAGATCAGCAACAGCACATTTTACAAAAGGATCAGCAGCATATACTATTTAATCTTCGTGGCAGAGACAACTCGAGTACCACTGAATTTTGAAAGTTTTTGCTGATACATTTCATCGAAGTCTGAGATGGTACTGAATTTGAGTACCACCCTCCATTTCATTTGACGAGGCTTGAGCTGAGTTCCCACAATTTCCTGGCGAAATCTGCATCTTTACAGTGTGAGCTTGTTTCAGCTAGATCGCAGTCTGCAAAATATCTGCCAGTAATCCCTTCCACTTTCGGGTGTAATGCCACATAGCATGTCGTTGCTGCACCCTGTGCCATTTGTTCACATACTGTTACGTGTGTATCAACCAAAACCATCTTCTACAGCCCCCCTTTTTTGTCAGGTACATCAAAATACAGGAATAAGTAATAACTCCAAAAGTTCAGTATATACCTGTTGAGCATTCTTGATAAAATATTGACCTACAAGACTCATCAGACCTGCACCAGAAAGGACCATAAATGTAAACACAAGGGAGTCTCTTGCTTTCAGATTTTACATCCATCATCCTAGAAATCCTGAACAACAAAATGATGCACGGACAAAACAGGTTTGGGGAGCATTCTTGAAACCTTAATTGCCCCTTGTGTAATTACAGAGAAGCAAACCAAGCTGCAGATTGAAAACAATGCTGGCAACTTTGTATGCTCGTCTCAACCGTTCATGCCCCCCAAGGAATATACTGAAACATTCAGAAAAGATCTGATAATCCAACAACCACCATAACAGAATTCAAATTTCTTACCACTAAAGAGGCTAATATGGCGGAATAAATCCGTTGCAACAGCTCCTGGATGTACTGAATTAGCTGTTATGCACACCCCATCCTCCTAGACACCATATGACAAAAAGTTTGTTAAAACTTCTGATGATAAAGATGATTAAACCTCGACAACATATTCAAAGGGAAAAGATAAGAAGCAAATTTTCTGTCACTATTGGTAAACTGCACAGAGTCGTGAGAAGCACAAGTACCACACCTTTAGACGACGTGCAAGTTCATTTGTATGCAAGACATTTGCAAGTTTCGACTGACCATAGGCCGATAGACTGTTATACCTGTGAGTGATCAGAAGAACACTTTATTATTCTCAGAAATCATCATAGTAAATATGATTTCTAGATATCCACTCTGTACATGACTCTATTTTAGCTGACTGCCCTTTTAGAATTGAAAGACAATTCTGTAAGAAGCCAACATGGCTGTGGGAATTCACGCACTCATCCAAAATATCAGTAGATCTTTCGGTACCTAAGATCAGAACACGTTTGGAAACAGAATCACTTAGGTTTCACATTCTTACCCTAAGGGATCATTGATCTTGTCAAACCGAATTCCTTCAGGATATGAGAGCTTGTGGCGTCGAGATGAGACATTCACTATCCTTCCTTCTCTACTACTCTCATCTACAGTCTTTTTCATCTTCTCGAGCAACAAATTTGTTAAGAGAAAGTGACCTAGAAGAGAGAGCTTACAAAGATTATCAATGTCAAAGCATGACTAAAAATGAAAGGAGAAGAACAAAAATCAAAAGTCAAAATTGCCATAGTCCATGTTTCCATTGGCATTTAGAACGAAAAGCATCAAGAAGCAACACACAAGATCTTTTATATCAAGCCAAAAAACCAACAATGATTGCAGATTATTGTAAATTCATCTCACCTAGGTGATTGGTCGCAAATTGCAGCTCAACATTGTCCTTGGAAAGCATGAAAGGCGTTGCCATTATCCCGGCATTGTTACTGAAAAATGACAGGGTGATTGTTAGTGTTCTCAACTCAAAAAGCAGACCAATAGTTAAGAACTGTATGCTGCTCATCTTGGATAATGTCAGTTGACCAAAAGGCCCGAAACATCAATTTCAGAGGTTGCTCAGCTGGTGAGTTCTTGTTCTCTTGAACAGTTACAAGGATTCGTCATCTTAAAGACATTAACAGGTTCAGATGGATTCTAATTTGAAATTTAACAGCTGCACTAACATTAGATAAACCTAACTATGGACGTCAAGAAACTGCAAAACTGACCAGCAATCAAATCAATTTATAATGCACCTTCTGAAATTTGTTCCGAATCACAATTGTATTGAATTTCTGCTAAAAACCTTACTACTTCACTGGCAAAGTCGAAGTAACTTACGAAGTTAATCTCCAGAAACTGTATCATCAACCAAGCTTACATGAGTAAGTTTAAAGGAAGGCCCGAGGAGTTGAATTCAGACGCAAACTTCCTCACAGAAGCCATACAGCTAAGGTCTAGCTCCATGGCATCAATTCTAGCAGATGGGATATCTCTTGCAATCGCTTCTTTGACATTTTTGCCAGCAGCCAAGTTCCTTACCCCCATGACAACATGTACACCACGCAATGCAAGCACACGAGCAGTTTCGGCTCCGATACCACTTGTTGCTCCTGCGAAATTAGGACATATCAAGCAACTAGCACTTCATTCAACATGTAACATTACAAGACTCAATTCACCATGGGAAACCAAGTAATTCATCCAGCAAGATATTTTTTTGGGTACAAAGGAGCAGCTAATGCCGCGGGGGAGGGGATATGATGATTTGAACCTGGGACACCCCTAGATAGGTCGAGTTCCTAACACTAGGCCAACCTCAATACCCATCCAACAAGATAATTAAACACTACTACATTCTGGCTGATTATTCTATGATATAAACAATTTACACAAGCTTTTTCATGAATCCCTTTCATGAAAAATTCCATAAAAACAACCTGTTGGTGATAAGTCTCAAGTCTGGGTCTATCGGTGACACGAAAATTTCATGTTATCTAGACCTCATTTGTTGACAACTTTGAACTTATGGTGAGAAATTTGGGAATTTGGGCTAGTGATGACCTATTTTACAAAAAACTTTATATCTACGAAACGGGTTCATCCAAAAGTTTGCGAATTCAACGTTTTTTTTTTTTTCTTATTGGCATGCCCAAATGATGAATTTACCTGTCTAGGAAACTGTAATAAAGTCTACTGTACAATATAATGCAAGATTGAAGCTTTTTTAACACAATTTTGTAGATGAATCAGCCAATCAGATGATTCACATCATAATCCCAACAATATTTCATCAGCAATCTCATAATTCCCATATCATTAATTTACTCAAAATAATCTCAAACCTTTATCCAAAACTTCAAAAAAATGCAAGCTAACAAGTTCACTAAATCACATATCACAATTACTAATTAATAGTTACCCAGAAGCTTAAAAATGAAGATAAGGAGGAGAAGAAGAAGAACCAGTGACAATTGCAGTAAGACCAGAGCCATCAATTCCGTCAGTAACTTCTTGAGCTGTTAAATTCCCGGAGAAGCCTGATCTTATTAACCCCCACATCGTCTTTTTTTTTACTTGTGCCAAAAAAATTGCGGGAACTTTGTATTAATCTTACTCCTCACTAGGAGTCGGTCTTGCAAACCGGCTCCTAGTAAGGATTAATTAACGCACCTAAATGATAGGGCGTCACGTGACTCAATTGACAAAGATATATTAGGCTCCTTGTCCAAAAATGTGTACTACTACTATAGTTCTATGTAAGCATGATGAAATCGGTACAAAAACCGTTCAAATTTTTTTTATTAGGTTAGTAGACGGGACAACGGGAGTGTTGGCAACTTTTTTTTTCATTATTGGAAAATGGATATCGGAGAATTATGTGAATAACAAGAATCGGTTAATACAACATTGGGGATTTAAGTACGCATTTCTCGACCCAAAAGGCAAAACTGACGAGCAATCTTTTTGTAGGTACTGCCTGAGTAACATTAGCTCCTGAATGCAATATTGCAATACATGGTACTGTTTCAAAGTTTCGATTACTAGCACCTACAAAGCTGAATGACAGCATTTTCATACGTGCATCCCAGCAATCAAGCATCGCTTTCGTCTCTTTGAACTTTGATGAGTTTCAGATGTTTTGCTGTTGGAGAGATCTTAGCATCCATAACAATCAGTAAGGTTGGCAGCATTACTAGTAACTAGTAAGCTGGTTGTCTTACTCTGGAACACTGCACAGACATTCATTCCATTGACGGATGAAAGAATACGCTATGCGCAGAGGACAAATCAAACTGAAGCTGGTATATATAAAAGCTCAGGTATCTGCTCCGATTACATTCTTTGTTATCGAATCACATGAAAACAACTAATTACTCTTCAGGTGCTTCTCTGTTCTTAAGCTATAGTATAAGCTTGTTTTCGGTATCTTTGTGGTTCCTCCTATTACAATGCAGGTTCATCTTAAATATGGCATAAAAGACGACATCTTACTTCTTTATCAAACTCATGCTGAAATCCCACAATTCTTTTGCTAAGGTAGCATCTTTCGCCTGTGAGGTTGGTTTGGCCACGTTAGAGTCGCTGAAATATTCGCCACTTACACCCTTCACCTGTGGATGAAGAGCTACGTAACATGTAGTTGCCGCTCCCTGCAATAACGATTCAAGATTCAGTTAAATTTTCCACAAAGTGGAATTGATTGTAGTGGCCACAATAAGAGAACTGTTGCAAATTTGCAAGTAGAGGCAATGTGATAGTCACCTGTGGAACACTTTTCAGGACGAACTTCCCAAATGTACGGCACACACCTATCAATTTTTGGAAATGGCAAACAAATGAGAACGTTAAAAGTGAACATAAAATTTAATGCAGTGCAAGGACTTATGAAATGGCTTTGTTGAGCGTTGGAGCTCCCTTCCAGCCTGACTAGCTGAGTTCGCTGACAGCAGGTGCGATGCTTTGAGCTGAGAATCACTTCAGTTTCAACCTAATATAGAGAACATGGTATCCAGGAAACTAGGAAGTCTATGTGTCACGCTAATTAATTACAGAGTAGTTAGGCTAAGAGGTCGATATGGTGGCCGAAGTTGCTCAGCAAAAGGAAACAGGCGCAGAGTGTAATCAGTTTTCAGAAATAAACACTTTTAATCCATCTGATATGGAGTAGCAGATAAGATTTGTGGTAAATCAGAATGCTCGAAAACTTAAAAGGTCAAATGCTATTAAACAATGCGTACCATCAATAAAGCTATTATAAAGGAAAAGATTTGTATTGATTGCCCCCGGATGAAGAGAATTGGCAGTGATTTGCACCCCTTCGTCCTAATCAAGAAACGAAAACACCACATTAGAGGCCACAATCTAAATACCACAGCGATTTCAACCCTTATTACTGATGAAAGGATGAAATTCCATATTACAGACTACTTCATACTCATAAGCTTACTTTGCATGCAACACAGAAAGGGACGCAAGTAGAGGGGGGAGAGGAAGCAAAGGTTTAAGAGAGTCTTTTATTCTAGGTAGACCAAATAATTCAGATAAAGACCAAAGGAGTACCTTTATATGTTTGGTTAGCTCATTAGCATGCAAAATGTTTGCAAGCTTTGATTGCCCATACGCACGCCAACTCTGGTAGCTGCAGAGTTTAACAAGTCCATGGATAGAGCTAATTAGTCATCAGTCCACATGAGGGCTAACTTTGAAACAAATACACTGGAGTTCAGGTATTCAAGTATGGAAATTGTGTACAAAACTTTGTTGTTCCTCGGCAATAGATTTTAACATGCCATTTGTTGCACAAGACCTAAACCGACACCAAGTAGACTAAAACTACTCAACAAATACTGAGCATTGGAAAATTATTCATCACCTTGATTGATCATTGAGTTTGTCAAAGCGAATCCCTTCAGAGTAAGCAAAGCGATGAGCTTCTGATGAAACATTAACAATTCTTCCCTCTCGGCCACTTTCACGTGCTGTTTTCTTCATGGTGTTGAACAGCAGATACGTCAGAAGAAAATGACCTGTAAAATAGTCAAAGTAACTTTAAGAAGTATAAGAAAGTTAAGGACATGTTCCATGTAACAGTATGCATATGGCATTCAAATAAACTACACAATGAGATTTGTATCTCATCAAAAACTCATAATATCACCAGCTCACAGCGTTAGTGACAAGAAGGTTGGCTGAACGACACAATCAGCTTATAGAAAGTTCTCCGAGAAAGAAAAACAATACAAGCCATACAATTCACCATCTCTTACCTAAGTGGTTTGTTGCAAACTGGAGCTCTATATTGTCTTTAGAGAGAGAGAAAGGGGTCGCCATTATTCCTGCATTGTTACTAACAATGAAAAAGGACACACATCAACAATCTGCTCCACAAAGTCTAATGATATCATGGATCTCAGCTTTGCAAATGAGTATTCACCCTCCAAACTCACTCGGAGGGATTTTGAGGAAATCAGAACAGCAAGACAAAGATTTAAGAATGACATAAGTTTGTAATGAAAGATAAGTACAACAGATCTTACATCAAAAGGTTAAGTGGACGTTTTGAAGTATTGTACTCTGAAGCGAATTTTCTCACAGATGCCATGGAACTCAAATCCAACTCCAAAGCATCAACTTTAGCAGTGGGAATTTCCTGGATTATTTTATCCTTGACCTCTTTGCCAGCCTTCATATTCCTAACCCCCATGACAACATGTACACCACGTAATGCAAGAACACGTGAGGTTTCTGCACCAATGCCACTTGATGCTCCTGCAAAGTAGTGTGATTGAGTGAAACTGTAACCAAACTATTTCTAATGATCTTATAAAGATTGGAAATCTACTCGAAATAGCAACATAAAAGACTGACTTTGTTCATTGCAAGCGTAAAAGACTCAATTCTACAATGTCCCAGAAAAAAAAAAGATTTAGTTATAATAAGGTCACCCCTCGCAACATCAGAGATCATAAACTTTCATTGGTTCTTCTTCACATCTACATGTTACAAACCTTACTCATTCTTACATGTCTTTGCCTTCAATTCCCTATTTGCATGTCCTAAGATTCTCATTCCTAGTGTGAAATCGAGGTGAAAGTGGGAAACTAGTAAGAATAGAGCAGTCCCATTGTACACGAGGAGTTGAAGATCTACAGAAAACTTATATTACAGAACATCTGAATGTTACGGGCAGACAACATTCACTGAATATGTCTATAGCCCCAAATTGGACTCTTAAATCTTATTAACACTACCGCATTACAACAAACACCCCTCCGATACTTATCAGCTATCCGTAACAGGAGTTCACAAATTTCACGAGGATACATAACTGCGAACAATATTGTAGATAGATGTATCAGCTGAGTCAATTCTGTTCCGACTACTAGCAAAAAAAAACCTCACAATACTAAGCAATGATTTATAGTCAAACAGCAGAGGCATGTATACACGCATTTCTGAATAGTAACCAAAAGGCTTAAATGGAGTTCAAATACTATGTACGTACATTCTTAAGCGACACACTGATACTCTCAGGTCCTAACTGTAAATTTACATATTGAAACATTAGAGTAGTATACTTAACCTAAAATTGTCAAACTACAGTTTTGATTCGATATGTTTAAGCCAGCAAGTACTGCAAATCAGAATCCTTTTCACCATGACTAACAAATTGGACAAATTAACTAACATAGATTAGTGTTGGATGAGGATGACCCATCCGAAGTTCCTAATACACTCGTCAGAAAGAAGATCGACGACTAGACAATAAATCTTGTCCAAATTATCAATCTTTTGTGCATTGCTCTTTTAATGTACAACTATTACATGATGAAGTGCACAAAGTTGCCAAACAAAATGCAAAACAGACCAAAGAGATCCCTCAATCCTAAAAGGGGAAAACACTAGTCTTTTACCATGTATTAAAATGGGCAAACAATAGTACAAATACAATCACATAAAGGCAAGCCTCAAGTAAGGCCCTACTCTAGTCCTCAAACCTTTCACTATATATAAAAAAAATATAGAATCAATTATACTTCAACCACAATGTAATCACCAAACTTATTATTATGCTGCATAAACATCTCAAGCCCTAGTCCCGAAAATGATCTGGGGTCGACTAACATGAATCAAGACTCGAGAATATGATGCATGAGTACTATCATTCTTTACGACAATAAACTCAAATTACCCATCTTCATTGCCAACTTTTTCTACCCAAAATACTTCATAACTTCTAAGAAGTTAGGACAAAACACCATGTAAAAACTAAAAAGTTCCAAACTTTCCCTAGTAACAACAATAAATCCAAAACACCCACCTTTTTTTACCAATATTTTCCACGTTAAACAATCCTATAGTACAACGACAACAACAACCAAGCCTTATTCCCAAGACGATTTGGGATTAGCTAACATGAATCGTCATATGTAACCTTCTCATTAAAGTTAAAGACCATAGTGAACAATCCTATAGTAGTACAATATCAAGAAAACAAAAGGGGGGCTGAGAATTTAAATCATTTCATATTATACCAGTGACAATTGCAGTGAGACCAGTAGCATCAATCCCATGAGTAACTTCTTCTGCAGTGGATATTAGGAAATGATTAGTATAAAGTTATATGTTCATATTGTAATTGATTTGTAATATATTTACCTTCCTAGTTTAGCCTTGTATTATGAGTAATGATCAATTCTTACCTAGGTTAGTAGCATAATTATAGGAGTTATGATTAGGCTTTGATTCTCTTGTACTTGTATATAAACCGATTCATATCAATGCAAATACTCAAGCTTTCATGTATAATCGTCTCTTCCCTCTCCTCTCTACATTCTCTACGGTGGGTGACCCAGAAAAGCCAGATGCACCTGCTCTCTTCCCAAACAACCACATTTTTTACAACTTTCTCTCTCCTCTCTTTTCGGAAATGCCTATGTGACAGTGAATACTACTAACCTGGTACCTGCAAATCACCCAATTTCTTGGGTCTTAAAGTACAAGTTACTTGATTAGTGGACTTCCTTTTCATTAACATATAAAATGACTAATAATTGGACATTTGGACTTGCGTGGATGATGGGCAGGAATATTGTATTTTAGGCGACGTCGCAATGTACTGGCCACCAGCGAGTACGTTTGTTTTTTCCTTGTCTCTTTGTAGAGATACGGCACGATGAGTCGACACGATATTAAGAGGTTCGGGGTAGAATTGTGAACGGGTTTATTCTGGTAAACTTTTAAAATGTGAATCTCACACGCCTTATATGTAATATCGAATAAAAATAGGACAATTTGGTATAATGTTTTTGCAAATAATCCTAAAAGCTGAAATTATACTAACGACATGGAGTATTCTTTACTTTCATGAAATAGTACTATTTCATTTGCAAAAACATTATAGTTGGAATTCACTTTTATGCACTTCACCAAGTCATGTAACTAGGGGTGTAAATGATCAGAGCTAGCTCGCCAAGCCCTCGGAATCGGATCGGTCAAAGCTCGGCTCGAGTTCGG
>JBBYHQ010027367.1:0-33733 GCA_038382645.1 Spergularia azorica | reverse complement strand
ACTCCACGATAAACTTGACATTGTACTGCCGTAAAACACACATAAATGCAAGAGTTTGTGCCTTAAACTCATCAAGGAAAGATTTAATATGTCTATGGTGATGTTTCAGGAGTTTTAAGATACTTTGACAAAAGTCAACGAAATGTCCAAAATTACACAAAAACGTAGGCTATAATTCACGTTTTTTGCCCAAAAACTGAACAAGATCAAAATTGAATAAATTTATCACAGTAGCTTCGTGAGGTCATATTTTGAGCTTTGAAAAAATGATATAGCTTAAAACCTATGATTGTTTGTCCGAATAAGCGAAAAACATACAATTCACTCTACGATAAACTTGACATTGTACTGCCGAAAAACACCTTTAAATGAAAGAGTTAGTGCCTTAATCTCATCAAGGCAAGCTTTAATATGTCTTGGGTGATGTTTCAAGAGTTTTAGGATACTTTGAAAAATGTCGACGAAATTACCAAAATTAGACAAAAACGTAGGCTATAATACACGTTTTTTGGCCAAAAACGGAACAAGATCAAAAATGACTAAATTTATCACAGTAGATTCTTGAGGTCATATTACGAGCTTTGAGAAAAGATATAGCTTAAAACCTATGATTATTTGGCCAAATAAGCGGAAAACATACAATTCACTCCACGATAAACTTGACATTGTACTGCCGTAAAACACACATAAATGCAAGAGTTTGTGCCTTAAACTCATCAAGGAAAGATTTAATATGTCTATGGTGATGTTTCAGGAGTTTTAAGATACTTTGACAAAAGTCAACGAAATGTCCAAAATTACACAAAAACGTAGGCTATAAGCCAAAAACGGAACAAAATCAAAAATGACTAAATTCATCACAGTAGCTTCATGAGGTCATATTATGACGTTTGAAAAAGATACAGCTTAAAACCTATGATTATTTGGCTAAATAAGCGAAAAACATACAATTCACTCCACGATAAACTTGACATTGTAGTTGTACTGCCGTAAAACACACATAAATGCAAGAGTTTGTGCGTTAAACTCATCAAGGCAAGATTTAATATGTCTATTGTGATGTTTCAGGAGTTTTAAGATACTTAGACAAAAGTCGACGAAATGACCAAAATTAGACAAAAACGTAGGCTATAATCCACGTTTTTTGGCCAAAAACGGAACAAGATAAAAAATGAATAAATTTATCACAGTAGCTTCGTGAGGTCATATTACGAGGTTTGAAAAAAAGATAGCCTGTGATTATTTGTCCAAATAAACAAAAAACATACAATTCACTCCACGGTAAACTTGACATTGAACTTCCGAAAAACACCTTTAAATGAAAGCGTTTGTGCCTTAAACTCATCAAGGTAATATTTAATATGTTTAAAGTGATGTTTCAGAAGTTTTAAGATACTTTGATAAAAGTCGACAGTATGACCAACATTAGACAAAACGTAGGCTATAATTCACGTTTTTTGGCCAAAAACTGAACAAGATCAAAATTAACTAAATTTATCACAGTAGTTTCGTGAAGTCATATTATGAGCTTTGAAAAAAAGACATAATTTAAAACCTATGATTATTTGTCCGAATAAGCGAAAAACATACAATTCACTCTACGACAAAACTTGACATTGTACTGCCCAAAAACACCTTTAAATGAAACAGTTAGTGCCTTAATCTCATCAAGGCAAGCTTGAATATGTCTAAGGTGATGTTTCAAGAGTTTTAAGATACTTTGAAAGATTTCGACGAAATGACCAAAATTAGACAAAAACGTAGGCATAATCCACGTTTTTTGGCAAAAAACGGAACAAGATAAAAAATGACTAAATTTATCACAGTAGATTCTTGAGGTCATATTATGAGCTTTGAAAAAAGATATAGCTTAACACCTATGATTATTTGGCCAAATAAACGAAAAACATACAATTCACTCCACGATAAACTTGACATTGTATTGTCGTAAAAAACACATAAAAGCAATAGTTTGTGCCTTAAACTAATCAAGGCAAGATTAAATATGTCTATTGTGATGTTTCAGGAGTTTTAAGATACTTTGACAAAAGTCGACGAAATGACCAAAATTAGACAAAAACGTAGGCTATATTCCACTTTTTTTGGCCCAAAACGGAACAAGATGAAAAATGACTAAATTCATCACAGTTGCTTCGTGAGGTCATATTACGAGGTTTGAAAAAAGATATAGCTTATAGCCTTTGATTATTTGTCCAAATAAGCAAAAAAATATACCATTCACTCCACGATAAACTTGACATTGAACTGCCTAAAAAGACCTTTAAATGAAAGAGTTTGTGCCATTAACTCATCAAGACAATCTTTAATATGTCTAATAAGATGTTTCAGGAGCTTTAAGATACTTTGACAAAAGTCGACGTAATGACCAAAATTAGACAAAAACGTAGGCTATAATCCACGTTTTTTGGCCAAAAACGGAACAACATAAAAAATGACTAAATTTATTAAAGTAGCTTCTTGATGTCTTATTATGAGCTTTGAAAAAATTATATAGCTTAAAACCTATGATTATTTGTCCAAATAAGCGAAAAACATACAATTCACTCCATGATAAACTTGACAATGTACTGCCAAAAAACGCACTGAAATGCAAAAGTTTGTGCCCTAAACTCAGGCAGGCTTTAATATGTCTAAGGTGATGTTTCAGAAGTTTTAAGATACTTTGAAAAATGTAGACGAAATGACCAAAATTAGACAAAAGCGTAGTGTATAATCCATGTTTTTTGGACAAAAACGGAACAAGATGAAAAATGACTAAATTTATCACAGTAGATTCTTGAGGTCATATTATGAGCTTTGAAAAAAGATATAGCTTAAAACCTATGATTATTTGGCCAATAAGCGAAAAACATACAATTCACTCCACAATAAACTTGACATTGCACTGCCGTTAAACACATATAAATGCAAGAGTTTGTGCCTTAAACTCATCAAGGCAAGATTTAATATTTCTATGGTGATGTTTCAGGAATTTTAAGATACTTTGACAAAAGTCAACGAAATGACCAAAATTACACAAAAACGTAGGCTATAATCCACGTTTTTTGGCAAAAAACGGAACAAGATCAAAAATGACTAAATTCATCACAGTGGCTTCATGAGGTCATATTATGACGTTAGAAAAAAAGATATAGCTTAAAACCTATGATTATTTGGCTAAATAAGCGAAAAACGTACAATTCATTCAACGATAAACTTGACATTGTATTGCTGTAAAACACACATAAATGCAAGAGTTTGTGCCTTAAACTCATCAAGGCAAGATTTAATACGTCTATTGTGATGTTTCAGGAGTTTTAATATACTTAGACAAAAGTCGACGAAAGGACCAAAATTAGACAAAAACGTAGGCTATAACCTACATTTAGATAAAAAATGACTAAATTTATCACAGTCGCTTCGTGAGGTCATATTACGAGGTTTGAAAAAAGATAGCCTATGATTATTTGTCCAAATAAGCAAAAAACATACAATTCACTTCACGATAAACTTGACATTGTACTAACGAAAAACACCTTTCAATGAAACAGTTAGTGCCTTAATCTCATCAAGGCAAGCTTTAATATGTCTAAGGTGATGTTTCAAGAGTTTTAAGATACTTGGAAAAATGTCGACGAAATGACGAAAGTTAGACAAAAACGTAGGCTATAATCCACGTTTTTTGGCCAAAAAGGGAACAAGATAAAAAATGACTAAATTTATCACAGTAGATTCTTGAGGTCATATTATTAGCTTTGAAAAAAGATATAGCTTAAAACCTATGATTATTTGGCCAAATAAGCTAAAAACATACAATTCACTCCACGAAAAACTTGACATTGTATTGCCGTAAAACACACATAAATGCAAGAGTTTGTGCCTTAAACTCATCCAGGCAAGATTTAATATTTCTATTGTGATGTTTCAGGAGCTTTAAGATACTTAGACAAAAGTCGACGAAATGACCAAAATTAGACAAAAACGTAGGCTATAATCCACGTTTTTTGGCCAAAAACGGAACAAGATAAAAAATGACTAAATTTATCACAGTAGCTTCGTGAGGTCATATTACGAGGTTTGAAAAAATATATAGCTTATAGCCTATGATTATTTGTCCAAATAAGCAAAAAACATACAATTCACTCCACGATAAACTTGACATTTAACTTTCGAAAAACACCTTTAAATGAATGAGTTTGTGCCTTAGATTCATCAAGGCAAGATTTAATATGTTTAAGGTGATGTTTCAGAAGTTTTAAGATACTTTGATAAAAGTCGACAAAATGACCAAAATTAGAGAAAAACGTAGGCTATAATTCACGTTTTTTGGCCAAAAACTTAACAAGATCAAAAATGACGAAATTTATCACAGTAGATTCTTGAGGCCATATTATGAGTTTTGAAAAAAGATATAGCTTAAAACCTATGATTATTTGGCCAAATAAGCGAAAAACATACAATTCACTCCACGATAAACTTGACATTGTACTGTCGTAAAACACACATAAATGCAAGAGTTTGTGCCTTAAACTCATCAAGGCAAGATTTAATATGTCTATGGTGATGTTTCAGGAGTTTTAAGATACTTTGACAAAAGTCAACGAAATGACCAAAATTACACAAATGCGTAGGCTATAATCCACGTTTTTTGGCCAAAAACGGAACAAGATCAAAAATCACTAAATTCATCACAATAGCTTCATGAGATCATATTATGAGCTTTGAAAAAAGTTATAGCTTAAAACCTATGATTATTTGGCCAAATAAGAGAAAAACATACAATTCACTCCACGATAAACTTGACATTGTACTGCCGTAAAACACACATAAATGGAAGAGTTTTTGCCTTAAACTCATCAAGGCAAGATTTAATATGTCTATGGTGATGTTTCAGGAGTTTTAAGATACTTTGACAAAAGTCAACGAAATGACCAAAATTACACAAAAACGTAGGCTATAATCCACGTTTTTTGGCCAAAAACAGAACAAGATAAAAAATGACTAAATTCATCACAGTAGCTTCGTGAGGTCATATTACGAGCTTTGAGAAAAGATATAGCTTATAGCCTATGATTATTTGGCCAAATAAGCAAAAAACATACAATTCATTTCACGATAAACTTGACATTGAACTGCCGAAAAACACCTTTAAATGAAAGAGTTTGTGCCTTAAACTCATCAAGGCAAGATTTAATATGTTTAAGGTGATGTTTCAGAAGTTTTAAGATACTTTGACAAAAGTCGACGAAATGACCAAAATTAGACAAAAACGTAAGGTATAATCCACGTTTTTTTTGCCAAAAACGGAACAACATCAAAAATGACTATATTTATCAAAGTACCTTCTTGATGTCATATTATGAGCTTTGAAAAAATTATATAGCTTAAAACCATTGATTATTTGTCCAAATAAGTGAAAAACATGCAATTCACTCCACGATAAACTTGGTATTGAACTGCCGAAAAACACCTTTAAATGAAAAAGTTTGTGCCATAAACATATCAAGGCCAGCTTTAATATATCCAAGATGATGTTTCAGGAGTTTTAAGATATTTTGAAAAATGTCGATGAAATGACCAAAATTGAACAAAAACGTAGGCTATAATACACGTTTTTTGGCGAAAAACGGAACAAGACCAAAAATGACTAATTTTATCACAGTAGATTCTTGAGGTCATATTATGAGCTTTGAAAAACAATATAGCTTAAAAACTATGATTATTTGTCCAAATAGCGAAAAACATACAATTTACTCCATGATAAACTTGACATTGTACTGCTGTAAAACACACATAAATGCAAGAGTTTGTGCCTTAAACTCATCAATGCAAGATTTAATATGTCTATGGTGATGTTTCAGGAGTTTTAAGATACTTTGACAAAAGTCAACTAAATGACCAAAATTACACAAACACGTAGGCTATAATCTACGTTTTTTGGCCAAAAACTTAATAAGATAAAAAATGACTAAATTATCACAGTAGCTTTGTGAGGTTATATTATGAGCTTTGAAAAAAGATATAGCATATAACCTCCGAAAAACACACTTAAATGCAAGAGTTTGTGCCTTAAACTCATCAAGGCAAGATTTAATGTCTACGGTGATTCTTCGGGAGAATTAAGATACTTTGAAAAAATTCGACCAAATGGCCAAAATTGGACTAAAATTGAGGCTATAATCCACGTTTTTTGGCCAAAAACGGAACAAGATAAAAAAATGACTAAGTTTATCACAGTAGATTCTTGAGGTCATAGTACGAGCTCTGAAAAAAAGATATAGCTTAAAACCTATGATTATTTGTCAAAATAAGAGAAAAACATACAATTCACTCTACGATAAACTTGACATTGAACTGCTGAAAAACACCTTGAAACAAAAGAGTTTGTGCCTTAAACTCATCAATGCAAGCTTTAATATGCTAAGGTGATGTCTTAGGAGTTTTTAGATAGTTTGAAAAAAGTTAACTAAATGACCAAAATTGGACAAAAACGTAGGGTGTAATCAACATTTTTTTGCCCAAAAACGGCACATGAGCAAGAATGACTAAAATTTTCGCAATAGCTTGTAGTTCTTATATTATGAGTTTTGAAAAAAAAAATATATCTTAAACCTATGATATTTGTCCAAATAAGTTAAAAACATACAATTCATTCCACGAGAAAGTAGACATAGAACAACACCTTTAGACGAAAGAGTTTGTGCCTTAAAATCAAGGGAAGTTCTAATATGTATAAGGTCAAGTTTTAGGAGTTTTAACTTTTAAAATACTTTGGAGAAAGTCGACGAAATGAGGAAAATTGGATAAAAACATAGGTTATGAACCATGTTTTTGGCCAAAAACGAATGAAGTGTATAGCCCACTGTTTTTGGGCTAAAAGGGCTCAAGAATTAAAACGGCCTTAAATCTGCAAATACCACAAACATATTTCAATAGGTAACGATGGTCGAAAGGCATTAGATAACTTCATTAACAGACGAATCATTTTTTCATATCTATCAAACGTACTCCGTACACCAAGGAGAGTTTTTGAAAAAAAAATTGTAACTTTTCGAAAACCTGTAAAAATTTGCTCAAAACGAAGTATGTAGTCCACCGCTTTTTGTTGAAAATGGATCCAGAACAAAAAAAAAACTCAAATTTTTATGGTTGAAGTTAAGGGTCATATTACGGGGGTGTAAAAAATATTAGAACCAAAAACCTTCTTTAGGTGCACAAAATCAACCAAAATAAGGTGTTCAGAGAATTTCATTAACAAAATCGACCAAAAATGCACGTTCACCAAGGATGACCATAGTGAATTTTTAAGAAAATTTAGTTGTAACTTTAAGTAAAGTTGAAGTAGGTGAGTAAACAAGCATGCGGCACGGCGGCAGGTACAGAGCAAATCAGCAATACTATGGATCAAGTCCACACAACTATAGCCCGATGTCCGTACTCACAAGTCACAACCATGCGACCGGTACAGAGCAAATCAGCAGTTTAGCAAAATGGATACACTGATTTCCAACGGAAAAAATGAAAACATGAAAGTTGGCAATAGCTTTTTGCACGCCAAGCACCGGCAATCAGCTTTATCAAACCATGCATCAAATTGGAATGAAACATCTTGACCAAAATCCCAAAAACATCAAATAGTAACCAGAAAAGCTAAAGACTGTCTGCCTTCCCAAGCAAGAAGAACAAAAAAAAAGAGCAAGCAGTGAACCGCAACAATATCTGCCTTTCCACATCCTCAACCAAACAGAGCACCACTCATCTTCCAATATTATCGAACTATGACAAACCATGACTAATTCATATCTTGAACAAACTAACACAG
This sequence comes from Spergularia azorica, assembly GCA_038382645.1. Classification (NCBI taxonomy): domain Eukaryota; kingdom Viridiplantae; phylum Streptophyta; class Magnoliopsida; order Caryophyllales; family Caryophyllaceae; genus Spergularia; species Spergularia azorica. The sequence goes on along the minus strand of JBBYHQ010027367.1, from coordinate 25,911 downwards.
CACTAGCATAGTAGCGATTATCCGATGCAATATCAGAGAACAAGACCATTACCATATTCCTTCTGCCATCAAACGTACTCCCAACTCGATACAAAGAGAAAAACAGGACCACTAAGACAGATGAAATGAATGGAAATGCACTCCCTATCAACTGCAAAAGAAACTCATGAGTGCACGACAATCCTCTGGCCTCAAAACACCATTCCCTAAATGAGACGAAGTACACAAATAACACAGCATCCTACCATTTACGTCACAAGGTGGCTAAAGTATCAAACCTGCCAGCACAAAGTAAGAAAACAGATATACCGGGACATTAGAGCCTCAGAATTCACAAGCCACATTTGACCTCAGTTAGAGGATGTAGTGTCATACTAACTTAAGTACGTCACACAAGAGTCGAGGCTAAGTAAATGTCCAGTAATCCATCAATTCCTAAAGCCCTAAATCCCTGAAGCCCAGCAGAGATTAAAATTCCCCTTCAATTCCTTCCAACCTACCCAAGTCTCAAACAAGATCTAAAATGCAAAAAATATAAACATGGAAGTGGAGAAACTGAGAAAGCAATAGCAGCGACAAGGGGCAAAGCAGGGAGACAGGGAAAAGAAAAAAAAGATTTGAGAATGACAATTATATTGAGCAGAAAAGAGTCATGTTTGACAGAATATGAAAGTAACAATGATTTCCTACTAACAGTAAGTCAGTAACAACTCATGTCTGTATTTCTTCTTCTCTTGAATCTAAACCAAATGGGTATAATCTACGGAGAACATACGAAAATGAGGTACATCTTGACCAAAATCCCAAATCACTCATTTATACAAAGCAAATAATAGTAACACATGTTTGAAGATTGGAAAAAAAAAAAATAATAATAATAACTATTCACATCCTCAACCAAACAGCATAACTGAGCTTCTTCAACCAAACATTATAACTCAGCTTCCAATATCAACACACTATGACAAAAAATGACTAATCCTATTGTGAACAAGATCACATAACACTGGCGTAGTCGCGGTTATCCCAGGCAACATCAGAGAGCAAGACCATTCCAATATTCCTTGTACCATTAGATACAAACCAAAGTCCAACTCAAATAAAAACAGATGAGACAAATGAAATGGATTGAAAAGCTCTCTTTATTAACCGCAACACGATAATCCTCTGGCCCCCAAACACCTCACCTAAATGAGACAGAGCACGCGAATAATACAACACCTTACCATTTATAACTTTAGGTGACAAGGTGGTTAAAATATCACTTCCCAGAAAAGTAAAAAAAACAGATATAAAGCAGAACATTAGAGCCTCAAAATACACAAACCATGTTTGACCTCAGATGTAATTGTCAAGTAAAACCATCAAGCTGGCAGAAGGAAGGCATTCCAACAACAACTCTTTCTAAGAAACTGGTTGTCCTACCCCTAGAGAACGATACTACTCCGAGTACTATATCATAAACGTAGAAGGTCATGCATGGAGCAATACAGCCCAAAGGATTTATCATTAGTCCTCGAGGAAATCCGACGCACTTAACAATACTAGCACACGAAGTGGATTCATGAGCAACGGCAAGGAGAGTTAAAATATAAGGCAAAGCCAGAGGCGAAGTTGCTAAATCAAACAAGAGAGCTGACAACATAAGACATGATCATTTCTAAATTGCACATGGAGATTGAAAAAGCAACAGCAGCGACAAGGCGTAAATAGGGGAGATGGGGAAGAGTAGATAAGAGTCAGAATGATAGTGAGACTAAGCAGAGAAGAGAAATGTTTAACAGAATATCATGATACTTGTACTACTGATTAACAACACACATTTGTTTTAATTCATCTTCTCTAGAATCTAAACAACACCAAGGGACTGGGAGGGGGATCATCTACGGAGGACATACGAAACAGTCTGCATTCTCAAAAGCCGAGCTTGGTGCGACGCCAGTGCCTGCGCTTAGCATTGTACCTGTAGAATGAGGAGACAGAGAGAGAAACCCACCCAAAGTAAGCAACTTTGGCAAACAAAGCACCAAAATTGGCAACGAAAGCAGAAATCTTGGCAACAACAGCAGCAAAATTGGCAACGAAAACAGCAAAACTGGTAACAAAGCAGAAATCTTGACAACGAAAGCAGCAAACTTGGTAACGAAAACAGCAAACTTGGGAACGAAAACAGCAAAATTGGTAACGAAAGCAGAAATCTTGGCAATGAATGGAGCAAAATTGACAACGAAAACAGTAACTTTGGCATGAAAATTGGCAACGAAAACAGTAAACTTGACAACGAAAGCATCAAACTTGACAACGAAAACAATAAAATTGGCAAACGAGAAAAGAGAGAAAAGAAAACCTGATGGTGTTGCCAGTGCGCATGCGAATCCAGTTACGGCTGCATTTATAATTATTATCATTAAACAACAATTCAATCAATCAAATACGACTACTCAGTGAAGAAAGAAAGAAAGAGAGAGAGGAAGGAAGAATACCATGGTTGAAAACTTGAAATTGTGTTGAGTGTTGACGACGGCGTCTCTTCTGCTCCCTAATAATAAACCCCTTGAATCAAAGCTTCCTCTTCAAAATACAACAAACAACAAATGCTGGCTGCCCTATTTCTACTCTCTTTCTTTGGGCTTTCTTTCTTTTGGGCTTTCTTTCTTTCTTTTTGGCTCCTTTCGCCTATGCTCGCTTGTCCATCACCCCTTCGCATTCTCTAACCAATCCTCCAACGGAGGGCATGCCCAATCACAAGCCCCCCTTAAATTCATCAAAAGCGTCTACAATTGTTTTGAAAACATTTAAATTATTTGGAAAAAAAATAAAAAAAAATAATAATCGATATTCGCGAGAACGAATACTATAATCTAGTGCCTAGGACCATAAGCAACTACAAATGGTATGGTAGCTCTCATCATTACTATTATGGGTCTGACCAAAATATTAACAAATGCAAGCTAACCTTATTAAGTAAAGTGTGTAAAAAATGGCTTAAACAATTACCCAGTCAGCGAATCAGGAGACCGGCCTTCATTTCAAACAATGATCTCAAAGCCAATCATAGTAGATATTTGAAATATTTGGCTACTTGAAATATTATTGGTCAAAAATAGCCAATGCTTGAATTTTTTTTTGTACGAGCTCCTAATATTTATATTTTGGGTCGTGCTAATATGATAGAGCTATAAGCTAAACGTGGTAATTAAAAATTAAGTTCAAGATGTCTTGTTGATTTCAAGCAAGAGAACACGGATAAAGTTTAACTTAAATTAGTTAACGAGTTTTCCCAATTTATCAAGTAGTTGACCACATATCTACATTGTTTTAATCAAACTAAAATCTTGTCTAAATAATTGCCTTTTTGATGTGTCCCGTATTTGAAAAGTTAAAGCGATGAGAGTACTTAAATTATATGGGCATTTTAAAAGAAATGACATATATTTATTATTTATTAATTCGTTTACAATTGGGGATACATGTAACGGATATGAGTGACATTTTGTAGCCCTTGAAAGAAAGAAAAATGAAATGATGAGCTTAGTTGCACTTCGTGTTGCTACCGCAACTTATTATATATTAACCGCTCCTATTTTGAATTACTGGTGTGCTTGATCGGATCAAGCTGATCCCCATGTCTGAGAAGCTGCAATTAACAAAGTAAAAATTAAAATCAGATAATGAATTAACAATCTTATTTCCTTTCAAAAAAAAAAAAAAAAAAAAAAAAAAGAATGGATAATATTAAGTATGAACCTTGTCTGGAAAGAGCCCAGTTATTGTCTTGGGCTACACTCCATGCAAAATAACCCAACAAGTTATTGGTGTTTGCATACGAAACCTTAGCAGCGATGGTCTGAGTGTCGTCATAACCGATCCACGTGCTCCCTGCGTAGCAGTAGTTGGTTACGTAGCTTGAGTCAAACACCACGGTGGCCCCCTTTTGGCTTATGAACGCCGTTATCTGATTGTACACCACCGTCCCCCCGTCTGGGAACCCCACTGACGTATCCACCCCATTTGCCGCCGCCAGCAGTCCGTGGTTGTTCGGATTCGCCAGCTTCCAAGCGTACCCGTAATACGGGAACCCCAACACCAGCTTGTTCCTCGGCACCCCGGCGCTCATCCACGCGTTTATCCCCCTGCTCCCGCTCACCCCGCCTGTCGGGTCACGCAGGGCCGCGTGCGACCGGGTCATCGACGGAGACCGGTCCGGGGCTTAGAAGTCGTATGCCATGACGTTGACCCAATCAAGCGTCCTGGCTATTACCTGCGCCGGGAAGCTGGCGGACGGGTTGACAAGCGGGCTGACGGCAACGGCCGCAGACAGGAGCAAGGGTGGTCGTCCAGTGTTTGTGGCCTCGGCGTTGACAGCAGAGCGCCACTCAGTGAGGAGGGTGGCGAGGTTGTTCATCTCGGAAGCCATGGTCTGCTGCTCCCAGTCGAGGTCGAGGCCGGAGTAGCCGTTGGACCTGGCGAGGCTTATGGAGGAGGCGATGAAGGCCTGGCGGGAAGAAGGCTGGCTAGCCATGTTGTTGAAATCTGAGGAAGGGGCTGAACCACCACCAATGCCCCAATGGATAAGAGGGTCTTGACGGAGGGATTCTTCTGCTTGACTGTCTGGGTGAAGGAAGAACAGTCGGAAGAGATGGAGAGCTGGTTGGTGGCGGTGTTGAGCTTGGCGAAGGCGCAGAAGAGGTGGGTGAAGAGTGTTGAGTCTATGGCTGAGGCCGTGATGCCGCTGTCTGGAAACCAGTAGCCACCCTTGACAGCAGCATGGGCATATAAGAATGAGCTCTGCACACAAAACAGAGCAATGATGACTTTACTACTATTATTATTATTATGGAAACCCATGATAATGTTTGATTTTGGTTTGTGATTCAAGTGGTAGTGTAGTAGTAGAGAAGAGTGGGGGGGGGGGTATGATATATATAGCCGCATGCAGTAAGATCATTAGGCAGGGGCGGGCTACATTATTGTTGACTGATGAACTCAAGAAATAATAAATGGCAGCAGTGTGTGTAGACTAGTCTTGTGGTGATGGATGAGATGAGTTGATGATAGAAAAGTAGAATTGGTCAAATTTTAGATTTCTGGCACGCAAACATGAATCATAATGGTATGTAGACGTGATTTCCGTAATCGGATACGTGCTTCTTTCAGACATACGCAGCAACTATACAACACCAAAGTATGATGCTTGATTTTTCTTCCATCATATTCATATACAACCTCTTCTACGGTACATACTACATACTGATGCTTGACTTTTCTTTTTGGAACCACTACCCAATTTTCAATATCCTCCCCCAATTAAGCAACCAAAATCACACTTGTCAATAAACATGCATAGTGATCAAGTTACTGAAATATTGAATATTCAAGGCAATGGACCAATGAATTCAAATTATATCCTGCCTATTTTGTTTAATTCAAATTACTACCAACTAGCTTTGTTATAGTAAAATTAAAAGAATAAATGAAGCGGAGGAGCACGGGTTGGGAGAAAATGAAGCTAGGGAAGAAATGAGTGAATGCCGTACTCACAGTAAAAATTATGTATTCGGTACATCACGTATTCATGAAAAGGTCAAAAACTGTCCTAAAATGTAGGAAGTGGTTACTCGAAGTAAGATTGGGGGAAGGGAGATGTTTGGTAAAAAAAAAAAAAAAAAAAAAAGTGAAAGGAAATGAAAGAGGGAATGTCATTAGAATTGGTGTGGTGGAAGCTGAACCAGAACCAGCTGAACCCCTCCCGTTGTGTTAGTCGTTGCCACCATTCCTGGCGTCTCTCTTCCCGAACCCGAACTCAAAGCCTATCCGAGAAGCAGCAGCAGCGGTGTTCCTGTTCCTCTACAGCAATGGCTCCTCCCACTTTCCGCATCGCCGTCGTCGGAGACGTAGTAAGTTTTATTCTATTAATCCAATTTGATTGATTGATTGATTGATTGATTGAATGATTGTTATTAAAGTTAAACGACTCATGTGATTGTGAAAGCATAACGAGTGGGAATTAGGGGATGACGCCAAAGCCCTCCAATTTCTACAGGTACCACCATTTCTATTGAATGATTAAGATTATAACAATCAATTCAAACCCTAATTAGCTTACCATCCCCTTTCCTTGTCTTTATTGGTGCAGCCGGATTTGGTCCTTTTTACAGGCATTGCTTCTTCCCTTTTTACCAATTTCTCACTCATAGAATACTCTTATGTTAGTGTTGGGTGTTGATTGATACTATAATATGTGGCTGTTTTACTGTTTAGGTGACTTTGGGAATGAAAATGTGGAGCTCGTTACGAGCATAGCTGAGCTTAAGATGCCCAAAGCAGCCATCCTTGGAAATCATGACTCCTGGTTTACTCATCGCTTCTCTAACAACAAGTAATATCTTTTACATTTCCCCCAAATCAATGTTTCAATGTTTCTAACTAACTTGTCATTACATCACCATGCTTGTTATTTACATTCTGCATCTCTCAATCATTGTTAGGGTGAAAGATGGAGTTCAGCTTCAGCTTCAATGGTAAATCCCTCACACTTTCTGCCATCTACTCTATTCAAATTTTGTCTTCTAACCTCTAATATGTTCTATAATTATATTGCTTGTTAGAATCATACTAGTAAAATACAACATAGGTAGTAATCATATCTTACATATTGTAGCTTGAGTAAAATGGGAGCAAAGCTCAACATTACGTACACTTGTAAAGAAACTGCTATCCCCCTGCTTCACCTTGGATATATACTTGCTGCAAATGAAACCAGAACCCATCCTGCTCCAACATCATCACTGTACTCGTATTTTTGTGATTCCACTAGATTTCAATGGTGAATATTGTTGGTCCAGCTGATAAGATTTTTTTTCCCGGGGAATAACGTATAGCTATATAAGGTATTTAGAAATGTCGGCACTGAAGTATTCATGTTATCCCCTGTTAATTTTTTTTTTCTTTTTAGTCTAGGTGAAGAACATGTTGGATACAAGCACTTGGACTTCCCTGAATTGAAGCTCAGTGTTGTTGGTGGACGCCCATTTTCTTGCGGTGGTAATCAGTTGTTCAGGAAAAAGCTTTTGACTGCTAGGTAAGAGAAAGTTAAAGCAAGTTCTCTGTTGGAATTTTCCAATCTTGATGTGTTTCCTGCTCTGTATGTTAAATGTTTTCCTTTTCTTCCATATTGGTCCTCGGAATTTATGCTCTCTTGTTAAACTTTAGCTGTAACTCGAATCATGCAGCATTACAGTTCAAACGAAAAGTTCTTCTGTCAAATTTTGAGTTTATGCTATGATATTTTCTAGAAATAGCTAGATGGTTTTATTTCACGCTCTCAACCTCAAACAATGAGATGCTAGCTAAGGTTGGGCGTACTTAATGCTACCTCCCGTTCTCACATGTAGAACTGCAGACCTAAACATTGGCTGGCTGGGTTCTCAGCGTTTTCTGCCATGGATTGGGCTTGGTACTAGCTGCTGAAAGGTTTTAGCTTGAGTAGATTGATACTGTGGCAAATTGGCAATCAAGCAAAGTTTTAAGAAACACAATTACTTTTATTTCTCTTTTTAGCTGGAGGGGTCTGATATCAAACAAAGTATTAGAAAATACACTTAGCCCTCTCTTGCTCTCACAACTAGGGAGTTTTGTACACTTCAAAATAAGTGGAAAATGCTACAAAAAGGGGCAAATAGGCCAACTAGAAGAACAGGCTTTCCGAGGACATGTACTGATAGGGCCGTGGAAATTTTTATATATTTATGTATTTAGGTGAACACTTCTAAAATCCTGTGAATGTTATGTATTGAATTGCTATCAGAGGTCGTTTTACATTCATCTGACCTCCTCCCTTAACCTTGCGAAAGTGGGAGCCTCAGCTGGAGTTTGGATGCAGTGGTTTAGTTTTGATGTCCATGTCACCTATGTTAATTGAAGCGTACTTTTTTCAGATATGGGGTACATAGTATGGAAGAAAGCGTGAAGAAAATCCACAAGGCCGCTACTAGGGTTCCAGTGGACCATTCCATCATTATTCTTGCTCATAATGGGCCAACAGGTATTCAGCCTGTCAAAATCACTTAACTGGCCTGTGTTCGACGGAGTAATGTGTAAGCTTATCTAACTTAGTCCTCCCTGTGCAGGTCTTGGGTCTAATATGAATGATCCATGTGGCAAAGATTGGGTTTATGGGGGTGGAGACCATGGAGATCCAGGTAAGTTGCTTTTGGTTTCCCGATCCTTGGCCGAAGCTCTGCTTGTATGAATTGTGTGACTGGCGCAAGGATGTAGTTTGTATCTGTGATTCGGGGATTTCCAGTTTGCCATGCAATAAGCTTGAATCAGTTGTAAAATGAGGTGCTCTGTGTTGCAGATTTGGGGCGAGCGATATCCCTACTAAAGGAAAGTTCCAATTATTCAATCCCTTTGGTGGTATTTGGGCATATGCACAAAGAGCTGGCATATGGGGGAAGTCGGAAAATGTTAGCAGTGGATGCTGACAAGACCATGTACCTGAATGGGGCTATCGTTCCAAGGGTGAAATATCCTGGATGTGGGGGTTCAGTTAGGGCGTTCACTGTAGTGGAGTATTCAGGTGGTGTAATACTTAAGGTTACGGAAATGTGGGTTTCTGTTATTGATGATGATACCTCACTGAAAGAGGAGCATGTACTGTTTAGCAGCAGCGATGAGCGTGTTGATTCGAGAAGCGAAACTTGAAATCGTAATCAATCCAGCTGGTATTTTATACATGACATATCTGAAGAGTGATGAGCAACTGAGAGTATAGTGATGTTGTGTAAAATCGGAAGAGATTGCGAAATATGGACTGATTTTAGCTTGTAAAATGACGGGAGTTGTTTCCATAATGAATGAAGCAGGAAGCAATGATTTGTCCAATGAAGAAGTTGGAAGTTTGTAAATGGTAGTTGTTACTTGTTGGGGTTTAGTCACATGTGAATATATGATGATGCCATGATACGCGCATGTTGCCTGTGCATGATACTAGAGCTTTACTTACTCTTGTCCAGGGTTTACAACATTGGAGCCTTTTCCCGACATTGCTCCGGGATATTAATTTAATAGTAATATCTTTAGGCGTGTAAATGAAAATATAATTTATTAATTAAGTGGATGAGAAACAAAAGAGTCCAAGAGAGTAGTGTGGATGAGGTCAGAAAAGAGTCAAAGAGTTGTGTCCTGTCTGCTCAGCTCTGATCTGCTCTCTCTTTTCCCCCAAAATATTGAAAACAGCTCAACTTCCGTTTAGCTCGCTTCCATTTTTATACCTTTCCTTTTCAACTTCTCCCCTTCCAACAATCTTCTATTCATTTCTTTTCTTCTCCTTTTCTCTGTCGCACAAACAAATTTAGAAAAATAAAAAAAACATCCTCTTTTTTCAGGTGGAGAAAAGAGGAAGAAATAAAAAAAAAAAAAAAAAAAAAAAAAAAAGGAGAAATTGAATGAATGAATGAAATGGGGCAAAAGGAAAGGAATTGATTGGTGAATTGATTGATTGATATACACAATCAAAAGAAAAAAAAAGAATAAATGAGATGGGAAACGTGACGTCGAATGTGGCGGCAAAGTTTGCGTTTTTCCCGCCGGAACCGGCGACGTATACGGTGCGGAGAGATGAGGAGTCAGAGGAACAAGGGTGGTTGATGACGGGGATATCAGGAGACAAGAACGTGGAGGTGCACGTGGTTGAAACAAAGAGCGGGAACAAGGTTGTTGCCACCTTCTGGAAGCATCCTTTCGCCAGATTCACCCTCTTGTATTCCCACGGTAATGCAGCCGATTTGGGTCAGATGCTCGACCTCTTCATTGAGCTCCGCGCCCACCTTCGTCTCAACATCATGAGGTTGAATGTTGTTTCATCAACTTGTTTAATTGTTGTTTTGTTCCCTTTATAATGTCTGAATATTCTGTTGTTCCTGTTTTTGCAGCTACGATTACTCAGGATACGGAGCTTCTACTGGCAAGGTAAATAAATATACACATTGCTAATTGCTACTTGTCTTTTTTTGTGTTTCTGAATATTGATTGATTGATTGATGATTGCAGCCGACAGAGCAGAATACATACTATGACATTGAAGCTGTGTACCAGTGCTTAAAGAGAGAATACAACATCAAGCAAGAAGACTTAATCTTGTACGGCCAGTCTGTTGGGAGCGGCCCCACATTACACCTTGCTTCCCGTATGACCAACTTGAGGGGTGTTGTTCTTCATAGTGCCATTCTCTCTGGTATACGCGTCCTCTATCCTGTCAAGATGACTTTGTGGTTTGATATCTTCAAAGTAACTACTCCTTTCTCAATTCACTCCTTTCTTTTCCTTTCCTTTCCTTTCCTTTCCTCGTACTAATTGCATTTCTACGCTCGCAGAATATTGACAAAATCCGCCATGTCACTTGCCCAGTTCTTGTTATACATGTAAGCTCTCCCGTCCTCTTTCTTTGTCTTGCCATATTTATCCACATCGCAAATGCTATACCTTTCTTGACAACACTGCTACAACTTGTTGGATATATTGAATCTATCTGAGTTTTAATGCTGCCTGCCAAATAAGGTTGACAAATGTGTCTATCTGAGAAATCTTTTTTTCTTCAGGGAATATGCATTTGATACGATTAGCTCTGTTCAGGCTGTCTAATATGCATTTTTAATTAGTTTTCTATAATATGTCTGCTAATTCATGGATAATGTGAGCACCTTATCATCTTATTAAAACCTTTTCCGTAACGTTTTAGAGATTGTGATGCATAGAGTAATAGAACATAGCTGAAATCAGGTATAATGGAAATAAAATTTGCAGCTTCTGGTTGTAATTGCATAATTCAGATATGTGAGGTTTAAGCTATGTTTTAGTGACTATTGTATGCAGGTTTAAGCTATGCTTTAGTCACTGTGTTGTACAGATTTACGTTTTGTGCATCTCTTAATGATGAAATGTGTACTACAGCTTCCTTTTCTTTTCTTCAGTTCTAGATCAATAACAAGATTGCTACATGATATCATTATTGAATTCCCTGAAAATCCCTGAGTGCAGCTCAAACGTACAAATTGTGCGAGCATATAATTGATATTGTTGCCCTGCAGGGAACAAATGATGAGATTGTGGACTGGACCCACGGGAAACGTCTATGGGAACTCTCAAAAGAGAAATATGAACCCCTTTGGGTCAAGGGCGGAGCGCACTGCAACCTGGAGACGTATCCAGAATACATCAAACATTTGCGGAAATTCATCAATTCGATGGAGAAATTAGCAATTACTCAGCCGAACAAGCAGCTAACTGATGCTCCAAGTATAACCGAAACCAAGCACAACCGGTGCTTAAGATTTGTGAGGAGGTAGTCAATATAAAGGGGAAAAACAACTTGACTCATCGCAGTTGAACATGGGACACATTTCTTGGGAGTTAAGGTTTGGGCTGGATATCTCAGTTGGTCACGCATTGGGCCAACGCTTGTTCTGCATGGCAATGCCCTCTCCACGGGAAGTTGATGAGAATTTATTGCAGTGACCATCTTCACTGAGGCCGAGATGCGTTCCTGATCTTTCGTTGTTCAGTTCATGGTATGTTTGGTTAAGCCTTGTTGTCGCGGACATGTGGTACCAATATTGTGTTGTTGGGTTTTTGTCATGTAAGTTCAATGTGTACAATTAGATACGCTTGGTGTAGCAGTGTCTTTGTAGAAAAAACTCGAGTTTGGTTGCCAATGGTCAAATGTATATTGCATTTAGCTGGCCACACCAGAAGAACAAGTGCATAGCAATTCATCCTTTTACTCTTGTATTGATTCTTGCCACCGAAATCTTACTACTGAACTCTTGCCAGTCTGAGATAACTCAAGTTTAATCTTAGGTTTCAGAATGCGTCACAAATTACATTTGTCAAGTCCATCCGTTTCTTATAATTTCTTTACGTTTGTTTCAAGCTCCTCATATAATTCGTAAAAAAAAGTACACAAAATTGAGAGAACTTGAGGGAATTACACCATTTAACAAAGATTATTGTACGTTTGGTCTCCCCATTTTCTCACTTCCAAATCGACTTGAAAAATCATAAAATTGACTCATCAGTGCCTCGTGGCAAGCGGAGGCTTGTTTTAATAAATGAAATAATAATTTAAGTGTTTGAATGATACTCGTGTATACGGAGTAGTCATTAAGTGTTTGAGCACACCAAATTTCGACGAAGGTGGAATGAGAGGAGCGATTCTCAAGGATATGGTAGACTTTTCGAATATTATGAAGCCCTAATTAATGTATGAAAGGGAAAATAAATACAAATAAATAAAAATATCTCTAGATGATGGAAAGAAATCAGAATTTATGGAGGTGAAATCATATGCCATAAGAAGGATTGGGTGATGGTTTTGACATGTCCTAATGAGATGTTTTTCACAAGTTGTTGAGGGTGAAGCAATGTGATTTAAGTTGGCACAGGTCAGTTCAAGTCAACAGCAATACAAAAAACAATGAGAACAGGATTGGATAATATTAAAAAAAGGAGTAGTGAAGAGGAAAATGAAACAGGATTTTGTTCCAAGAAATTGGGAGGACATCTTTCCAAAAGTGCAGGAAGGCACATCACAGCATTCTGTCCCTCAAGGGATATCTTACCATGACTGTCAATTTGGGTACATTCACCCTGCCCTGAATAGTGGGAATCCTCTGATTTTGTACTCTTTGGCACCTCTTCATGCCCTCCTGTACATTTCTTCTTTTATCTGCCTTTCTATTATTTGGATTTTGCTCTCCCTATTTATCTCTATCAGTCTCAGTATATACATAAACACATCTATAATCTAAAACCCTGATTCTGTAGCCGCGTTTCACTAAATATCCCTCTATCGCCTCTCAAAACAATTTACAAGTGCTTTAATTGTTTGTGAACATGAAACCGCAACAAGATTTATCCCCGTCTGAGCAGCGCTTTCCAGCGGGAATACGAGTTCTAGTCGTTGATGACGACACCACTTGTCTCAAGTTGATGGACAAACTCCTTCGCAAATGCCAATACATTGGTTTGTTCTATTCTTTCATTTCTCAATTTTTCTTTTTTACCAAGTACTTGATCTGTTATTTGCGTCTCCTAAATTATCAATCTTACATTTTGGTGCCTGATAACCAACAGTAACCACAACTAACAGAGCCAAGGAGGCCTTGAGAATTCTCAAGGAGAATAAGAACAGATTTGACATCGTGATCAGTGATGTCGAAATGCCTGATATGGATGGTATCAAGCTCCTTCAACTAATAGGACTGGAGATGAACATACCTGTCATCAGTGAGTTCCTCCTTCATCTGATCTATTCATTTTATTTGTTTTTTTCAAATTCACTTTTTTTTTTTGGTTGTGTATGCCCCTCAAAGTATTTCTGTGCCCATTGAATGTTTTGCTCAATTTTGTGAAATTCACATTATAAGTTTTGATTTGATCATAATCTCTGTCGTCAACATTACTGACAGTTCCACTGTCACAAAAACAAATATAAATTTGCTGACAGTTATGATTGTCTACCCTGCCTTAAGAATAACAAGAAGATTGCTAGTTAATCTTATGATACTTTCAGACTAAGAAAATCAAATATTTCTACATATAAAAGATCACAAATTAAATAATTTGAATTGATTCTCCTCTTTTCATTTTTATTTTGTTACAATTGATTCTCCTCTTTGCAAACCACACTTCCCTCGCAACAATAATGGATCAATGCAATCTACTACCACTCCAATTTTTGTGCTTTTCGCTTCTGAGTCCATTGAATGTTTAAATTTCACAGTGGTTGTTGTACATCTACCGCAGTCTACCTCCTTTTGTTTGGGGTTGGACTAACAGAGACATTCTCCCAATGAATGTCGATTGTGTTGGTGGAGAGGGGGAGAGACTAACAGCATTTTGGTCTTCCCACATTGGTCTTAAACATCTGATCTTGAACCCCAAATTAAAAGGGGAAAATTTGACTTGACTTGAACTTGTTTCATATTGACAGTGCTATCAGCTTATAGTGACACCAAGCGGGTGATGCAAGGGATCAGAAATGGTGCTTGCGACTATCTAGTGAAGCCTGTCAGAATCCAGGAACTTCAGAATATATGGCAGCATATTGTGAGGAGGAACAAATCGATGACGATAAGAAGACCCTCTTATGTGGCTGCTGATGAAGATGAAAGGGCACTCGTTCCAAGCAACGCTAACGCGTCTTCCAGTGAGAGACGCAAAGGTAAAAGCATTCAAGGGAATTCGAGCGGAGGTGATGACGACAATGATGACGAAGATAGCGGCCGCGAAAATGATTCAGCAAACCAGAAAAAGCCCCGACTATTCTGGTCAGTTGAGCTTCATCAGAAGTTTGTAGATGCTGTCGACTCACTAGGCATCGAGAGTAAGTACTTTTCTATTCCTCAAAATTTTAAATCTCTATTCCCATGGACACTTGCATTACTGATCAGATGTTGTTTTCTCAAATTTTCCCTGACTAATTATTTAGAGGCCTTTCCTAAGAAGATTCTTGACCTGATGAATGTCGAAGGCCTGACAAGAGAGAAGGTGGCCAGCCACTTACAGGTAACTTTCTTTTGTACACCGGTCATGGAATGGCAAAGCAGCTAGTACTCTTAAACTGAAACAAGCAATCAATCTCTTTCTGCAGAAGTATAGGCTTTACCTCCGAAAGGTTAATTGTGATACACCAAGCAAGATCGGTGCATATGATGATGGCCACATAGGTCCACTTGGTGGAGGCTATGGAATTTTCCGTTCACTGGCCGGCACAACAGGAAGATTTCCCAGCACCAACCCAGCTATGTCACACCCAGTCATGCTTGGGCGATTGAACACTGCAGCTGGGCTGAGCATACGAGGCCTGGCTTCTTCTCCGATGCTTCAATCAGCCCAGGTTCCAAACTCCAGCAGTTCGTTCCCTCCATTTGGAAAGTTTGAGCCTGCGACCCCGTCTGCAAATCCGAGTGCTGCTCTGTTTCAGAGTTTTCCTTCACTACAATCAAACAGGGGTTCCTTTCTATATCCACAAACCAACACCATTATGACAAATCAAAATGTCACAAGTGGATTTGGAAACCAGGCCTCTCTCTTTGTCCCCCGTTCGACCATCGGACCCTTGGGAGGGATAGGTAGCAATGCTACTAATCTGCTGGATCGTAATGGAGGCCTATCCAACTGGGGGAGTTCTGTTCAACCATCACTTCAGCCACAAGCCTTTCAGCACAACATTTTTCAATCTAATACATCTGGTGATGGCATCGTTCCTCAAATGGCTAACATTCAGAATGCGCAGAGTGATCCACTTGACTACTTTGGTGGAATATCGCCTACAAATGATTTAAACAGAAACTTACAGGCCCCTGACCGTCTCAATGGCAACGGTATCAATAGCTTTAATAACTTGGGACAGACGCCCATATGGCAAGATCACAGGCCACATTACAATTTCGAATCCTGTAATATGTCTGGTGGTTCAAGTTCCCCAGTCCCAGTTGTTGCTCCGGCAGACCAGAATATGAGTGAAAATGACACTCATATGAGCGCTTCACCCTTCAGCCAGTTGGAAGGAGCCTCAGCGCAGTCCGTGCAGGAAAATGAAGCGCAGGAACCCAATGCAGAACCCAATATGAAGTTGAAGGATTTCCTGCTAGATGACCCTAAGCTCATAGCTGGCTCAAGCAATGGTGGCTCAGAATACTTGGAAGACATAGTAGGAAGATTTCTGAAACAGGTGATGTGAATTAAGTGGCTTTAATGATCCTGCCCGTATCTTATTTCGTTCTGATATCTTGATGTTAAGTTATGTTCAGAGTAAATTATTGATGGCAGTGATTTTTATTTTATTAATTTTGTGTCCAGGATGATGGTGAAATGGCCCAGGGTGGAGACGACTTCGACCTCGACACCTTCTCCGTCTAGATATCGGAAATGTATCGAGGAGTGATATTTCTTATTATTAGTTGATTTATTTTATTTATTAAAGTCCTAGGATGTCAACAAGGTTGCAATCATCCTTGTATGGTATTACTAGCTTATATTTAGAAGTAGAACAGGCTGATTGTTTGCGCAATGGTAAGAATAATTGAACATTACTTTTATAAATTTGTAAACATTACATTAGCAAAAGAAATTTTAAGCTTACTAGTCATATATTATAATATATGTGAGTGAAATTACAAAAGCAGTAGTAAGTTATAAGGTATGATACCTCCCTGGTCTCATTGGGATTGGGATTGGGATTGGGATTGGGATTGCCAGCCAAGATTGAGAGCTCGTGACTCCCACAACAAAGTGAGCTTGATCTCCTTGCTCAGAAACGCCTCGGAACGCTCACGAGCAGACTCACAAGTCTCAGTGGCGGCGACACATTTATCAGCCTCCCTCTGGTACTGAGAAGCAACTCTTCTGGCATCGGTGAGAGTGAGGTTCATATGTTGACCGTGTTCCGCAGCAACACCTTGTTGCAGCTTCAGCTCTTCTGTCAGCAGATCCACAAATTGCTTCCTCATCTCTTTGTTCAGATTTGGGTCACTTGCTCCACAATCTGCCACTTTTTTTTTTTTTTTTTTTTTTTTTAATTAGCAACTACTTAATTGAATTCATGATCCATATTATTATCATTATAAAAATGAAAATGTACCTATCACAGAGAGGTTGGCCAACCCTGGTTTGAGAACAACACAAAATTAGGTCAGAAGTGAAATGGATCTGTGAATACTAAAAATGGCAATGAAAAGAAAAGACAAAAAGGAGAAGAATACTAAGAATAGATTACCGGGGGCAATCTGAAGGAGAGAATGAGGAGGAGGACAGTGGCAGGAGCAAGTCGGGCAAGCAGCGGAGGCGTGATGTTGAAGCTGCTGCTGATGATGAGGAATGCTTTTGTTCAACTTCCAGTAAAGGGCGGGCCCCGACACGCACAGCGCCGACACCACCGCAAACATCACCAAGCACCACCCTCCTCCTCCTCCTCCACCTCCTCCTCGCCTAGATCCCATCATCGCCGTTCCCGTACTTCCGTTCATCAGATCTACTAACAATCACAATCACACTTTACACTCTCTGACTTCCCTTTTTAATTGATTTTCAGTCCACCCTCTCTGACTTCTCAGTCTTTTCTCTTTGATAAAACACCCAACAGACCCTCCAATCGAATAAATTTTTATTTTGTTTTATTTTTAAGAACGCTCGGCTACTTGGCAAATACGGAGTACATGGTTACAACTTAGAATTGTCCAAAACCGTAGTATATTATCCACGATTTCTGGCCAAAAATGTACTTAAAAAAGACTCATATTGCTATAATTGCTCGATAGGTCATTTTTGTATTGTGACAAAATCTTAAACCTAATTAATAAATTATTATACATCTCACAAATAAACCAAAAACACATATTATCGGGCGACGTGACGCATAAGGCTTAGACTTTTTAACGGGAGAACCGACCCCTTAAATTCATCTAGGACACTTACACGGTGTAAGCGGTAATCTTGTAAGAAATATTAGAGTTAAAAACTTATGTTAGGTTCCCAATTTTGGCAAAAACAAACACTAACCTTCTCAAGTGATGATATGTGGCGAACGAGTTTATTAAAGAACTACCTTTACTAGGAAAATGACATTTATATTAAATCAGGGAACTTTAAACGTGTTTTGAATACATTTCCCTACTACATAATATATAAATGGTATTGTATTGGTGACATTTGAAGCATATAGTCCATGATTTTTGCCCAAAATAACATTGAAAAAAATTATACAAGTGTCATATTATGTATTGTGGCAAATTATTAGAGTAAAAAAATATGTTTATGTGGGCCAAATAGCCAATATAAATTGAAGAAAATTAAGGCCCTATTTAGCAAGCTCCAACTTCTCATAAACAATTTCTGTACGAGAAACTCCAAATTGGAGCTTCTATTTCAGATAAACAAATTTACACAAGAAGTGTTTTTAAAAAACCGAAAACAATTTCTCAATTTAAAGTTTTGGTCAGTTTTCAGTTCTCAGTACTCAGAAAGAGTCCAAAATCATTTTAAGAGTTTGACCAAACACGGTCTAAAGCTATGATCCGTAAAATTGAAGCCCAAAATGGGCAGGAAGAAACGGCAACAGTTATTGAGGCCTCGAAGGAGGGGCTCAATCCAAATCGCAAACCCCACTGGGCCTCCTAGTTTTGGCCCGGCGGTTCATTGTATCCAACCAAATTTGAGAGACCGTACCTGGTTATCAAGTCTTTATCATGTCAAGCACCAATAGCCTGGCAATAGGCAATATTGATCATTTCTTACATATTGTTGTCATCAGTCATCACAGTAGCCAAGTCGGCAACACAAATAC
Source organism: Spergularia azorica (assembly GCA_038382645.1). Classification (NCBI taxonomy): domain Eukaryota; kingdom Viridiplantae; phylum Streptophyta; class Magnoliopsida; order Caryophyllales; family Caryophyllaceae; genus Spergularia; species Spergularia azorica. The sequence continues at coordinate 7,565 of JBBYHQ010027367.1, read as the reverse complement.
ACAATGCTACGGAGTACTTTGCTTTGCTCCTCTACACTCTTCTTATTTATTAACCATGCATGATCGTACCGTATGATAATATAGTAGTATATTACTCCTTGTTTAGCATCATTTAAGTTGACATTAATTAAAAGGATGAGCAATACCCTTCAAGTTTCAATGTATCTTAATTTCAATATCAATACCGAAGTATCAGATTCTTTGTAATAACCTTGTGTAACTAATACGCAAGTACACATGTCGGTGTTAGATACTATTACACTACTCTTTATTTGTACGTAAGTGTTGGATATTGTCGTCGAAGGGCCTAGTAATGAGACAATGCTGTGAAATTTCTTACGACTCACTCGTAGAAAGAAAAGCATATACGTTTGGCGGGTTTTTATACGAAATCAATTACGGAGTATTACAAACTAGTGTCCATTATTGCAATATTGTGATAAGGGACAAGGGAGAAAAATAGAGAGGGGAGCAGAATCGAGAATCACCTGGATATTTATTGTGGAGTAGAGAGAGGAGAAGGAGCCACGTGTGAGTGGGGAGGCAAATCAAACAACGTTGCAATCATTCCCTTATCTCTTCAATTCGTTGCTTGCTTGCTACTGCTCACTCTAGATTCCATCCATGATAAATATCATCTTCAGATCACTACTAATTAGAAATCACTAAGCAAAAGCAAAAGAAAAAGAATGGCGGAGAAGAGTAATAATAATAATAAGAAGAAAGAGTTGGAGGTGGTGAAAGGGGTGGAGTTAGAGCGGTACGTCGGGAGGTGGTACGAGATTGCCTCAAACCCATCATTGTTCCAGCCAAAGACCGGTGAGAACACGCGGGCGACCTACTCGCTTAACCCTGACGCCACCATCCACGTCCTGAACGAGACCTGGTCCAACGGCAAGAGGGTCTCCATCGAGGGCTCTGCCTACAAAGCTGACGCCAAACTCAGACGAGGCCAAGTTTAAGGTCAAGTTCTACGTCCCTCCCTTCCTCCCCATCATCCCTGTCATCGGCGACTACTGGATTCTCTCCCTCGACCCCGACTACCGCTACGCCTTGATTGGCGAGCCCCGCCGCCGTTACCTCTGGGTATTACATACTATTACTTATTCCTTTTCTTAATTAATTACCTTTCTTTTAATGATGAATATAATCAATATTCTTTTATGTATGTTAGATACTTTGCAGGACGCCGCATATGGATGATGAGATATATGATCAGCTAGCTGCTGGAGAAAGCTACTGAACAAGGCTATGATGTCACCAAACTCCACAAGACTCCTCAGGCTGATCCTCCCCCGGAAGCCCCCGCCGAACAACCCAGCACCTCCACCTCCTGGTTCAAGTCTCTCTTCGGCAAGTAGCTACCTAATACTAGTCGGTCTTATTACTCTACTAGTCTACTGCATGCGTGTATAGCTACATTGTAACTGGTACTCCTACTCGTATGTGTAATGTGTTGTGTTTATATATAAGCTTGTAGCTAGCTAGCATGCAATCTTAATCATTCCTACTACAAAGACATAAGCTTGTTTTTGTAATTTCATTCTTAATTAGCTCTATTGCTCTATCCATTTCTAAATGAATTCAGCTTAGTTGGTTCTTGTACCATGCCCATGTCATGTCTTTGGCTCATATATCCAATCCAACCCTATTGATGAGAAATTCGACTGAGAAACGACATGCTCTTATATCTCGCTAAATCTAACTAAATTAGACATGTAAATGTAATTTATCCGAATATTAACCAACTTAATCCAATCCCAAACTTGACTTATTTCTGACTAAGTCTAGCTCATAAAGTGCAAGCATAACACAAGTAATTGACCAAGAAATCAAAAATACCGTCACTTGGTTAGCCCGATCCGTGAACCGTGATACAGTAAACAGTAGTAATAACTCTTTTTGACGAAAAAAATAAGTTAAAAGATAAAGATGAAAATAAAATAAAAATGGAAGGGTGGGAAGGCGGCCACGTCATGCAAAAAGGTAAACAGATGGATTGTGGTGTACAAAGAGAAGAAGCCCAGTTCGAATAGAATAATTAACAAGGAACAAAAAAAAAAAAAAAAAAAAAAATATCAATTGAGAAAAGAATGGAGGGGAAAGAGATGAAGGTGGTAAGCGGGGTGGAGCTGAAGCGTTACATGGGGCGGTGGTACGAAATAGCGTGCTACCCGTCGAGGTTTCAGCCGCGGGATGGGGTTAACACTCGGGCGACATATACACTCAAGGAGGACGGTGCGACGGTGGGTGTTTTGAACGAGACATGGAGCGGCGGTAAGAGGAGTTTCATCGAAGGCGTGGCTTACAAGGCTGACCCTAATTCCGATGAGGCCAAGCTTAAGGTTAAATTCTGGGTCCCACCATTCTTGCCTCTCTTCCCTGTCGTCGGTGACTATTGGATTCTTCACCTTGACGACGACTACAATTATGGTCTCGTTGGCCAGCCATCCCGCCGCTATCTCTGGGTAACCAAAGCACCCTACCTTTCTTTTTGATTTATTATTCTTTTTGACTAATTAATCCCTAATTGTTAATTAAATCATGAATGCAGGTACTGTGCAGGAAGCCTGTGATGGAAGAGGAGATATATAAGCAGGTGTTGGACAAGGCAAGTGAGGAGGGTTATGATGTGAGCAAACTTGTCAAGACTCCGCAGTCTGAGACTCCTCCTGAAGGTGATCAAGGCCCCAAAGGACACTAAGGGTTTCTGGTGGCTCAAATCCATCTTGGGCACCTAATTAGTTTGTCTAATGGTTGGAGCTGTTTTAGTTTGTTAATGGAACTCCAATCTTTAATCATTAATAAAATCTCTACATTTTGCTGCCACTGTCTTTATCTTCATTTCATGTTCTCGTCTCTTGTTCTATTGCATATCACCTTAATCACTTGCCACTTGCAATCCTGACTATTTGTGATTTTGTTAAATGAAAGCATATTAGACATCATACTTGTTTAAAACCAAACATCCAAATATCCAATGATGTGAGCTGCTTAATTGGATTGGGATTTGGCATGTTAAATGTTACTTAATACTTTATGTATGGGGCACTTAACGTATCACATGACATGCTCTGGTTGTTATGTCCAAAAATAATCAACGGGTAAAGATGGAAGGCCAGGAAAAAAAAGAGGAGTAGATGATGTGTGTTTTTAAATTAGCAAACATTGAATAAAAGGTACGTAATTAGTAAATAGGGACAAGCTGTGAATGTGCTATATTAAATTAACGCCAAAAAGATTAATGTGTGGGAGTTATTCAAAGAGAAGAAACCACCTCAAAACTCTGCTTTGTTATTCTCTTCTATGTAGCATCTCCTCCTTGGCCGCCATTCACAGGGAATGTGCTTTTCCTCCCTTTCTGCTTCACAATCCTAGTAAGTCTTCTTCTTCTTCTTCTTCTTCTTCTTCTTGTTTTTTTCCGGTTACATTCAATATCACAGATTCTATTCTCGACTCTTTTGATTCATCTCCATGTTTCAGGGGTACATTCTGTTCCTTATAGGCACTGGCATTAAGGTAAATTCATATATAACGACTCAAATTTGTTACACATTTGGAACGTAGAAATATGATGATTTCATTTTGTTTATAATAAATTGGCAGGGAGGGAGTAATATCTATCTAGAAAATGTTGAGATATTTTCTGCTAGCTTGCCTCTTCCTTGATCTAATTACAGCCCAAAAGCCTCCTGCCTCTCCATGGTTAACACTCACAGGTAATTAATATCCGTCTTCTCTACACACACACACATATTAATAATGCGTCTAATTTCTCATCCTCGTCCAGGGCAGCGCCCTGTCACCATTGCAAGGGGAGGCTTCTCAGGACTCTTTCCAGACTCGAGCCGTTATGCTTATGAGTTCATCCCTTCATTCAGCTTGCCTGATACTCTCTTCTATTGCGATCTTCAATTGACCAAGGATGGTGTAGGCTTCTGTCAGACCGAGTTGAGGCTTGATAACTCCACAAATATAGCCCTCATCTTCCCCCAAGGCCAAAAGACCTACAATGTTAACGGCAAGGATGTCCAAGGATGGTTTGCAATTGATTATAATGCGGACGAGCTCTTGTCTAATGTAACTTGTATGTCTCAATCAATCAATCAGGAACATCTTTTCTGCTGACCATATGCTTTTGACAATCTCCTCCCTCTGTCTTTCTTTCTTGTATTTGCAGTGGTACAGAATGTATTTTCAAGACCATATGCTTTTGATTATCAACCAATACTCGGGCTTCGAGATGTTACAGAGATAATTCAACCACCTCCCCCAGTCTGGTTGAACCTTGAGGTTTGTTTCTCTGACAACTGACGCCTTTTTTTTTTTTATCAATATGCTTTTCTTGACCGTCCCATTTCCGTTGTTATATGCAGTATGATTTATTCTACCACCAGCACAGAATAAGCCCAGCATTATACCTTCAGAATATCAGATTTGCAGGAATCAATTACATATCCTCCCCTGAAATTGGCTTCTTGAAAAGCATAAGTGCCAAAGTCGACAAAACCCGAGTCAGGCTTGTGTTCAGGTTCCTAGAGCCTGAAGCGGTGGAGCCCACAACCAACCAGACTTACGGAGCAATATTGAAAAATCTTGCAGCTATTAAACAATTTGCTTCAGGCATTCTTGTCCCAAAGACATACATATGGCCAGTTAACAAGGAGTTATATCTGCTGCCCCCTACCACTCTCGTAACTGATGCCCATAAACAAGGTCTTCAAGTCTATGCATCTGGTTTCGCCAATGACATTGCAAGCAGTTACAACTATAGCTATGATCCATCAGCAGAGTACTTGCAGTTCATTGACAACGGCCAATTTGCTGTAGATGGTGTGCTCACAGACTTTCCTGCTACTGCATCTGAAGCAATTGGTGAGACTTCAGATAGCGTATCAACTTGAAATATAAGCATGTTACATCTTTTTTCTCTACTCCGTGTCTTAATCCCCCTTTACTTTTTGTTACCTTTCTGCAGCATGCTTAGCATACAACAAAAATGCTAGCAAGAGTCGAAAAGGTGAGAAACTTACACTTGGTGGTATGGGTCTTCTGTCTTCAGCAGTGTGGGGCTGGACTAAACGACCTTTTTGGTTTCTACTTTCTCAGGGAAACGAACTCTGATCATCAGCCACAACGGTGCTAGTGGAGACTATGCTGGATGCACTGATCTTGCATATGACAAGGCAGTCACGGATGGAGCTGACATAATCGATTGTTCTGTCCAAATGTCCAAGGACGGGGTTGCCTTTTGCATGGGATCAGCTGATCTTTCGGGAGATAGTAACGCCATCGCTGCCTTTATGTCAAAATCCTCTAATATACCTGAAATTCAAGACACGAATGGAGTCTTTTCATTTGATGTCACCTGGAGTGAGATCCAAACCTTGAAACGTAAGCTCCTTACGACCCCTGTGTTTCTAGTTCAGCAACATTGTAGATGTTTATAAACTTTGTGACAATGCCGCTTACCAATCAAAATCACTACCATTTCAGCTCAACTCAACAGTCCGCTAACACAACTCGCGGCTCTGCCAAGGAACCCAGCATACAAGGACAAGGGTAAATTCTTGACCCTTGCAGAGTTTCTCGACTTTGCCAAGGCCAAGGCAGTCACTGGAATTAAATTGAACATACAGGTAGCTAAGCTAAATTGGTTCTGATTTCTAATCTTTGACAAAGATAATTTAGTTTGTAGGACACAATACACCCTGTATGATTTCTGAGCTTTAGAGTGTTTGTTTGTTTTCACAGAATGCACCCTACCTTGCTTCCAAGAAAGGCCTAGACATAATTGGTGCTGTCACCACCGCCTTAAGTAATGCCACATTTGATAAGCAATCAACCCAACAAGTCATGATACAGTCAGATGATACCTCAGTTCTATCAAAGTTCAAGGAATTTCCATCATACCAGAGAGTTTATGCGGTTGAGGAGGTGATAGGTGATGCTCCAAGACAGTCAGTTGATGAAATCAAGAGATTTGCTGATGCTGTGGACATTAGGAGGACCTCCATTTTCAAAAGCACGGGCTCCTTCCTCATGAACTTTACCAAAGTTGTCGAACAAATGCATGCAGCGAATCTGTCAGTCCATGTTTCCACTCTGTACAATGAGTACACCACTCTGGCCTTTGATTTCTTAGCAGATCCTATCATAGAGCTAGCCACTCTCATTGAGGGACTCAAAGTGGACGCAGTAGTCACAGAATACCCAGCTACAGCCAACGCCTACATGAGTAAGCCCATGCCTGTGAAACCACCAACCAGGGCTGAAAAGTTGATTAAAACAATGGATAAAACTCGAAATATCATCAAAGAGACATGAAATAATGATAGGTCTTGTTAATTAGAGACTAATCAAGTTTTGTGCACATATTGCAGGGAGCCCTTGCACAGACCCGAACAGTGGAAACATTGAGTACCCCATAGCGCCCGTGGAAGCTGGAGCTTTGGTAGAGTTAGCTGCACGTGAAGCGCTACCACCATCAGCAGCACCAGCACCAGGTCTTGATGCAGCCAGCATCGTAGATCCACCCCTATCACCAGTAACAAAGGCTGCAAGCACTCCTACGGCATCACCTGATAATAATAAGAAAAATGGAAGTAGTCAAAGAAGCAGTGTCAGTTTGTGGGTATCGCTGGTGGCGGGACTGATTCTCAGCTCGGTTTTAACAGGACACTAAATAGCTTTGGGAGCAAGAGGTGTAAATGATGTATTGTGCTTGTAAAAAAATGAAAAGACGTGTAAACGAGAATGATTCGATTCCTCAGGTAGACCAATCTATAAACATAAAGCGAGTTCAAGTTCAAGAGATGATGGTATATTAACTCAGGAAGAAGAGTCGAATTGTGGTCTACACTACAAAGGTCTGAAACTCTGTGCATTGGGGTGTATTGTGTATTCTACTCTTCAATGGCGGGGGACGCCGAGAGCAATGCTTGAGAATATTTATGATAGACATATTTTTAGAGTCTGAGTCGAGTATCATTACTGTATCCAAAATGTTCCAATATACAGCTTCAGATTAAAGAAAAGAGAAACAGGCGACAATCAATACCATGCAAATACCAAAGAAAACCTAACTTGAAAAAAATTCATAAAGACAGTACAACAGTAACAACCAATTTACCGGCGACAAGCAGAACAAATCAGTCTGCGCCACCCAAATCAGTGCCTCAATGCCTGATATCTTCCGATGATTCTATGGTCATTATCTCTAGTGGTAATCAGCATAAAAATCTATTATTTTAATAAGGGTAAATACTTCAATACAATATTTTAATTAAATAAAAATCTGTTTGTGAGAGTTAAAAATACATTTTGTTATTAATCTTTTTAAGGCTTTGTTTGAAATTACGGAAAATTCACTTGGTACCCTCGAACTTTGGCCGATTGCACATGGTACCCAACTTCGCAAATTTGTTCACATGGTACCCCTGAACTTACTACTTTGTGCACATGGTAGCCAAATAATAACTTCCGTTCGATTTTTCCGTTAAGTGATGATGTGTCGGTTAGTTGTTAGGTAATTAGTTAATTAAATTATAAATTTAATATTTCAA